>LBNU01001055.1:2148-16187 GCA_014162995.1 Artemisia annua | reverse complement strand
TGGTGGTGGGTAATCATTCCATACCTCCCAATTTACTGGGTAATGCCCCATTACCCGATACTAAACAATGATTGCATTCCCTAGTCATAATCAGGGATGTTTAATCATTACCTTTCCAAATCCCCACCCCTCATTAGCCCCAACCAAGCACCCCCCTTAGCTAACTCGAAATGTGTAACTAGTTTGTTGCGACTTGATATTGAATCGCCTTGGACAAAATAAAATAAAGAAATAAAAACAATTGTTAAACTAAAAGTTGTAAATATATCCGTTATTAAATTTGGTTTAGGGTTTAGCGTTTCGGGTTTAGGGTTTAGGGTTTACGGTTTGGGAAGTGATATGTACACCACTAAATTACACTGATGATGCACACAGTACAAGTGGCATTAGATGCTTCATATAGTCTTATGCCTTAAGTTGTATGCCATACAATGAGTTGATTGAACAACTAGTTGTACCTCATACTTTTTGAATAAATGTTTGACCGTGACTCGTTTGTTGCGACTTGATATTGATTCGAATTGGACAAAATATAAAAAAGAAATAAAATTAATTGTTGAATTTGGACAAAATAAAAAAAGAAATAAAAACAATTGTTGAATTAAAAGTTGTAAACGAACTGAACGTTGTTCAGTGAACATTGATCATGAACCGTTCGGCAAAAGTTCAATTCGTTTACGTTCATTTATTTATTAAGTGAACATTTCTTGAACCGCACGGTAACCCGACCCTTGTGCGTTTTCGTCCGTTTTAGTCGTTTCTAAACGATTTCGGGCGTTTTTATACTTTTCTTAGTTTTGTACATGTTTTCATCCGTTTTTTCATATTTTAGTCTGTTTTCATCTATTTCAGAAGTTTTCCTCCGTTTTAATACGGGTTCGTCTGTTTTACACATTATTGTATATTTTCTTACATTTCATACATTTTCTTACGTTCTTACACGTTATCGCCCGATTTAGTCGGTTTCCATCCGTTTTTAGCCATTTTTGTTTATTTTTACACATTTTTGTTTTTGATGACTCGGATAAAAATATAATCGATTTAATGAAACCGAACTAATCGAACAACCCGATTTACACGTTTAGTCCGTTTTCATCGGTTTCCATCCGTTTTTAGCCATTTTTTGTTTGTTTTTACACGTTTTTGTGTTTAATCACCCGAATAAAAATATAACCGATTTAATGAAACCGAACTAATCCAACAACCCGATTTACACGTTTAGTCCGTTTCCATCCGTTTTTAGCCATTTTTGTTTGTTTTTACACGTTTTTGTGTTTGATGACTCGGATAAAAATATAATCGATTTAATGAAACCGAACTAATCGAACAACCCGATTTACACGTTTAGTCCGTTTTCATCGGTTTCCATCCGTTTTTAGCCATTTTTTGTTTGTTTTTACACGTTTTTGTGTTTAATCACCCGAATAAAAATATAACCGATTTAATGAAACCGAACTAATCCAACAACCCGATTTACACGTTTAGTCCGTTTCCATCCGTTTTTAGCCATTTTTGTTTGTTTTTACACGTTTTTGTGTTTAATGACCCGAATAAAAATATAACCGATTTAATGAAACCAAACTAATCGAACAATCTGATAACCGAACCAATCAATACCGCTAATTTATAGTCATAGTTTAAAGGAAGGAGGACTTAGTTTGCCGTTTCTAACAAAAATATTGTCCATGTTTGACTTTTTAAGTCTTTCTTTTATAACTTTGACCTTAAATATTTTTATTTGTGTTGTATAATACTTGATGAAAATTATAATAATTAAAATACATTTAAAACACAATCCATTCATCTATTTCTCATAACGTATTATATAACACAAGAAAGAAAAATTAAGGTAAAATTATGTAAAAGAGAGACCTAAAAAAAGTAAAACAAGGACAATAATATTGGACTGAGGTGGGGTATATCATCATCACTCTCCTCGGTTTTCTGAAAGCAGCTGCCTGACTCAAAGTCATGATCTTGGAGAAAAGGTATAAGCGAAATTTTTTGAAAATAATTGAAAAGAATTTGGAGCCAAAATTTTGATCCAAAATTTTTAAATCACCTAATTATATGCAGTTAACAAATATAAGAGACCATATTCATGAAAAAACCTTGTTTTATCTCCTAAACTAAAGACTGTAACCAAAACACAAAAATCAAATCTTCAATCACCATTACTCTCCAAGCCAGAATCATTTTCTTCTTGTACACATTATTGCTCGATCAAGAGTCAGGGAAATGATTGAAAACGTTGATACTAATATTTTGCTTGCAGATAATGAAGGTGATGATGTTAACACAATACATTATGAGGACGAGGAATATCATTCATCTGATGAAGAAAATCACAACGAATTAAATTGACCACTATCTAATAGGGGCATAACCAGGCTATCTAAGTTTCGTCGTCTCTATGGCCATCCTGGTCAAGTAAAGCACAAGGTAACCTTCGATGCGTTGAATAGGGTAGCAGGATTAAACAGAACACTGTTTTCGACTTTTTTAGGAGATGTGGTTCGTGACCACATAGGTTTGAAGGTTCTATCCTGGAAGAAGGTAGATAAAGAATCAAGACAAAAATTATGGGATGAAATCACGGTACATATATACTAATTTTTAACCCAGTACTACATATATAAGTTTAATTTATCAATTATCTACAACTAATTAATAACATTGTGTTAATCTTTGCAAAAATATTTTGATGTTGAGGTGACATTCAAAAAGGTGATAATGAATCGTCTTGGTCAACTGCTAAGGAATTACAGAATAAAACTCAGGGAAAAATACATATTGCCCAACCTAGATACACCTTCGAAAGTGAATGACCCCCGGAAAAGTATAGTACAATTATGACACCAGAACAATGGGTTGGGTTTGTAACCCACACGACCACCGATGCATACAAGGTTTTAATTAGTCATCTTTATTTAAGTATATATGTCATTTCATAATTTTTAGTTTGCAGCATTACCGCATCTAAACGCCTTATGATTTTGTGTTTTTAGGATAAATCAGATAAAGCTAAACTGTCGCGTTCCAAAAATATTTATCAGCATAAAATGGGACGAGGTGGATATGTTTATGTTAAAGAGAAAATGGTAATATAAGGTTACATACTGTTTGTTTTACTAATTGATCGGAGTCGATTATCTTGGTTTAACTTTACATGTGTATGCACTTGATGTTCATTAGATCGAAAAAAAGAAATTGAAGCAGATGCTGAACCCCCGCGTAGTGTATTGTGGATCAAAGAAAGGCAAAACAAAGACGGAGAATCTCCAGATGCTGAGATTAGTTCATTGGCAGATAAACTTGTAAATTTGACTGCAAATTCTGTTATTATGCTTTTATACCATCAACATTAACTTTGTACTAGCCGTACTAACCTTTAATACCAACAATTCCCCTATTTTTTTTCCAGAAAGAAGCTGATGAAAAGATCAAGGAAGGAACCTTGGATGTTGATGGTGGCACTGATGCCATGACAGTTGTGTTTGGTAAGGAAAAGGGAGGTTATGCAAGAGGAGTGGGAAGTGGAGTTACATATAAGAGGTATTTTGATCTTCCTCGAAGAAGAAAAGAAACTGATGAAAGACTTGAGTTACTTCAAAATCAACTTGATAATGAGAGACGTGAGCGTCAAAAAAAAGATCTACTGGTCAAGCAATTGTCCAACGAGATGTCAGCAAAACATGTATTGGTCAAGAAATTGTCCAGTGAGATGGCAGAAACAAAGGGAATGCTTGCTAACCTGATGAGTGAGTTGAAATCACAAGGGATGAAGTTGAATATGCCATCTCAATTGCCATTAGACTCAGAAGTAAGCCATTTTTTATGTTGTTAACAATTTCATTTTCTAATGCTAACACCATTGTATTTCTTAATTTATATTGCAGGTGACGACTCCAATGGCCATTAATAATATAGATATCAGCACTAATAAAGTGGCCGACGGAACTCAGTCAATTGTTGGTGTACGTGATAAAGATGCGATCATTCAGAAGAAGCCTAATGGGATTGAAACTTTGGAAAACATAGGACCAGTAATGGAAACAATGGTAAGGAATAAAACATCCCCCTTTGATTTTTTAATTTTACATACATGACTAATGTACCGTGTTTTATATATACATATAGGAACAACGTGTTAAAAATGTTAAGAAAATGCCTAAGTCACAACAAAACGGGTATGCAGATTCCCAATCGCAATGAGATGCGTCTCCAACAAAAGAACTACCAAAAGTATGTATTTCAACATGTTTCTTGTTATTATTATTTTTTAAATAATGTACCGTGTTTTATATATACGTATAGGAACCTGTTATAAATGTCGGACCTAAGAAAACGGCTAAGTCACGACGAAACGGGTCTCCAGCTTCCCTATCGCAGGATAATGTGTCTCCAACAACACAAGCACTACCAACAGTATGTATTTCAACATGTTTCTTGTTATTCTTTTGTTTAAATAATTTCTGATATATACATGCAAAAATTCTTTATTTTTTAGACAATCAAGTGCAAACTGTGGAACATAAAGAAAACAAATGTTGTTGCTATGGGTACCATACACAAGACACAAGGAAAACAAATGCTGCATAACCAACCACTCCCAAATGATTGCTACAAAGTCTCAATTGATAAATCGTTAGTGGATGCAGCAATCATACCGGACGTAGGGAATAATGGGTTTAAGACTGTTGAGCAAAGCTTAGGTGGTTTCTGTGCATGGCCAAAGGATCAAGTTATTCTTGATGAGGAGGTACGTATATACATGTGTTTTTTCAACCAACATATATATAATTCTTCATATTTAATTCAATGTTAGATATATACAAGCGTCTTTTGTTTACTACAGGTTACACCACCAACTACGAAAACAAAGGTTAGTGAAAACATTCCTGCAGGACTAAAAGTACCAACGAAGCGAAAACATTTGGTCGTCTCTAGTGATGCCTTGCAAAGGCAAGCTAAGGCGGGGAAGATTCAAAAGGCTTTAACTTATGCTAGTTGAGAATTTGATTATATGCGACATTAAAATTGTATATATATTTGGTTCAGTTATATACATTATAGTTTTATTGAATTTCAAATTGCTTTTTGTTTTTAATTCTGTTTTATTTATATACTAGCAGTAGTAACTCTGATCCAGCAGCACTAACTTAGTACTAGAAGTACTAACATCATTGGTCACTCTTTCTTTAATTCGATGTGTGACTAAATATTACAAAATGCCACATAAATTAAAAATTCATGTGACCATTGGATGAACATTAGTCATACAAAACACACATGTCTGCACTTTAAACATCATATGGTCACACTTATTAACACTTTTGGCCACTGTTTGCTTAATTGTATGTGACTAAATACCCAAAACCAACATGGTTTGTGTGACTAAATATTACAAAAGGCCACACAAACATAAAATTAATGTGGCCATTGGATGATCAATAGTCACACAAAATACAAATTTCTTCACTTTAAATAACATATGGTCACACTTATTTACGCTTTTGGCCACTGTTTGCTTAATTGTATGTGACTAAATACCCAAAACAAACATGGTTTGTGTGACTAAATATTACAAAAGGCCATACAAACATAAACTTCATGTGGCCATTTGATGATCAATAGTCACACAAAATACAAATTTCTTCACTTTAAACAACATATGGTCACACTTACTAACGCTTTTGGCCACTGTTTGCTTAATTGTATGTGACTAAATACCCAAAACCAACATGGTTTGTGTGACTAAATATTACAAAAGGTCACACAAACATAAAATTAATCTATTGGATGATCAATAGTCACACAAAATATAAATTTCTTCACTTTAAACAGCATATGGTCACACTTATTAACACTTTTGGACACTGTTTGCTTAATTGTATGTGACTAAATACTGAAAACAAACATGCGTTGTGTGACTAAATATTACAAAAGGCCACACAAACATAAAATTCATGTGGCCATTTGATGATCAATAGTCACACAAAATACACATTTGTTCACTTTAAAGAGCATATGGTTACACTTATTAACACTTTTGGCCACTTTGTTTTAAATTGTATGTGACTAACTCCAAAAAAGCAACACCCATTGTGTGACTAAATCATCACAAACGTCACATTTATTGTATATTCATGTGGCCACAGGACGGGAAATAGTCACACATAATACACATTTACTAGAAAGAATCATCTCAAATGTCACATATATTATATATTTATGTGGCCAAAGGACGAACAATAGTTACTCTCAAAAAATATTCGTCTGACTATAAGGTGTTTACGGTCACTGATACTGACTAATCCAACAAAACTTGTGCCTAATTTGTCACACATATTCGGGGTTTTGGTCACTCTTTTTTGATGGAAAAGGCCACGAACTCAAAAATGTGACCATATGCCACCTACGGTGGCGGGACCTTTAGTGACACACAACGAAAAAAACGTGTGTGACTATATGCATATCGTCACACATTTTTGGCGTGACCGATACAACTTTTTGTACCAGTGAACTAAGCTTACGGGCAACCTTAGATACTTGTAATCTTCTTCACGGACCAACCTGTGATTATGTTTCTCTAAGAAATTGTAAACTACCCACTTATTTTCCGGGGTCCTTTTAATATGGTGTATGGCTTGATATCCACATTGCTGCGATGCACGTTTTCTCTTTTTTATCACCTCGTTAACAACATGTGATTGTGATTCATCACTTTGTACATTATTGGTCTTTTTCTTTACATTGTTTGTGATTAATGGGCTTTGGGCCATTAATTATGATACGCTATCACCATACTATATATAGGGAAAGAGAATGCGAGATCACATGACAAAAACATGTTAATTTCATATCGTAGCTACTGGTTTGATTCAAATTTGAATGTTTATCACCAACATCGCATTATATCACATTGATGACGAGATTGACGTGATAGTCTACCCAGACATCATACCAAAGCATTGTAAAAGTTTGTGGGTTATCGACATGATTTTGAATTTTTGAATTACAACTCGAAACCATGTCGAAATTGATATCAATAAAGTGGAAAATATTCTAGATTGAACAGTATGATTTTTGAAATGTAAAACATAACAAAATTAGAGAATTTGAGGCTTTTAATTGGATATAGGGCTTTTAAAAGTAAGAAAGAGAGTAAAAAGTACATTAAAGTGTTTTTTCAAAAGTTTTTTATTTTATAAAAACATAGAAACTTAAAGAATGCACTTTTAAATCACTTGGGCGAGACATTATGCATAGTGGAGCACCTTTCATCAAATTTCCCTACATACTTTGATATGTTGCTTGATGTTGCTAACAAGTGTATCATTACCCCGCGTTTCGAATAGATTTTTATGATGAAAGCACCAAAGAATGTTTTTTTTTCCTTTTTCTCTTGTAGTGCTTGTGATTATGTGTAGCAGTGGATTTAAATCCTGATGATCAATTCATTAAAAAGGTTGGAAACAATGATTATCTAAACAAAATTAAATGAAATAATAACTTTTGTGGTGTGTGAGAAAATAAACATGAAAATACATTCTCAGTATGTATAAAATGCTCTAAAGACATACGAAATCAGGCAAAAATCATAAACACTGTTGTATCGGTTTATTAAATTACAAATTAATTTTAGAGTGTAAGTACTAGTGTAAGTTTCTATGCTCAACAAGTATTCTGGAATGAACATGTAAAAGCCTTAATGTAATTATTTATATTTATTTAGCTAAAATTATACTTCAAATTGTAATGCTTTTATTTTTTTAAAGATGGAAAATGAAATTTTAGTTACAAGAGAATCGTTTTTAGAATGTTTTAAGAATAGTGATTACTATTTAAGAGGGTTTTACGATTTTATTTATATTTTGAGGGTGTTTGTGAAAATTTAATATTGCAAAACGGGAACTTTTAAAACAACGGGTGAAATGCGTCGGACCGGGATCATTTTTTTCTCCAGTTAATCAGTTCGTCATTGTTATTTTGTTAGCACCTGAACTTTAATTACAGTGTACCCGTTGCTGCAACGTGCGGGTACCCTGCTAGTTCTAGTTTAAGTTTAGGTATCGGCGGAAGTACCTAAATTCACTTATACAACTACCATGATACCACATGTGACATCCTCAACTTTTGATGTTATAAACCTTGTATAATTTAGTGCATGAAACGTGGGGGAGTCTAATAACATATAGACTTATGGTACACAACAAAATATATTTCATAAAAGATGTCTAGTCTGTTACAAGTTATAAAAATGAAAACATTAAACAAAATACATTAAAACATATTGCAAATGAAACATGCAATAAAGTACATCAAAAACTTTTTTATTAGGCTACTTATCGACCATCTCATTCCCATTATTTATTCGTGCTTCGAAACCTGAGGGTGAAAATATAAGAGTGAAGGACAATGTCCAACAAGTAGCTAAATATACGAGTGTGAATATTTATGCAAGTGGGTAACATAATTAATAAATATTTTATTAGTAAATAGAGCATTAATCGAAATGTGAGAGTCACATGAGCAAAATAAAAAATAATTCTATTTTTCAGATAGCGAAATAACATATATTATTTATTTATTTCAAATAATAGACCTCGTATTATTTTTCAAAGAAATTTATATAATAATAAAATGAAACATTACTCGCATTGCTTACGTGAGTGTGTTTAAACGACTCACCGGCAATATAAGTCATGCTAATTCAATAAGAACGAATTCATGTAACCCTCCTCCATACATCATTTTCACAAGAGCATCACATACTATTTGTGGCCATACACATAGATACATTTCGTTCATTAATATTAAAAAATTCAATGCAAATAATATAGCAAAAATCATTTTAATGCGTGCTAAAATAATTTTACATTATCAGTGTTTACAAAATGCACAAAAAGTATTATCGTGCAAGATAAACAAAGTTGTTGGATCATCATAACCATCATTAGATAATAAAACTTTAAAACATATAATAAAATTGATCCAACATGACGAAAAGATTTTAAGGGTAAAAGTAGAGTATATAGCAACTTACTAGAGTCCAGAAGAATAATTGGTTTAATATTTAAAGTAAGGCTCCTTCAACAAATAATAATTCCTTTAGCAATGAATGACCTGAAAATTATGTCCTCTAGCCTTTTATAAAACTTAACTGGAAATATAATTTATTTGAAAAATGAAGGTTCTTCTCATATTGAGGGCGAGAGGTGGTGAGATGATGTGTTTTTCTTAGTTAAAATGCTAGGTTATTCATACTCAGATATTTGTAATGAATATGTAGTGATCAAGCTCACTGTTTTCTTTCTATCAATTCATATTGAATAATTGTTTAGTTAATTATCATTTGTCATTTCACATGATTTGACAAGTCATGTGATTTATATTCATCTTTTATAGCATTTGCCTAACAAAATTGTTCATTCACTTGTTTGCCATTTGTGCTATATTAGTCCCCCATATTTATTAAGGTTTTTTGGTAAGGGCAAATTTATTGAGTAAGGTTTTTGAGTAGCATAAATAAACCGTATTCTTCAAATCTCGTCTTTTGTCTTAATTAGTTAGGGCTCTTATACGGTTTATCTCCAAAGTCAGATACGCCGTATTCTTCATATAAATATTAATCTTCAATATAGATAAGTATAATATACGGCGTATTCCCATAAATGGAAACGTCGTATTCTTACCCCAGAAATGGTGTTTGCCTGTTTTCTTTGTTTTAACTCCAAATAATGCCAATTTCCATGTTTTCCCAATATTGCTCCATAAATACTAAAAATAATAAACTTAAGCAATTAAGTATCAATTTAGTTATAAACATATAATAAGTGAGCAATAATCACGGGATAAATGATATATAAACATATCATATATTTCATGTTATCAATGACCGGAAAATCATGTCCTCTAGCCTTTATTAAAACTTAACTGGAAATATAACTTATTTGAGAAATGAAGGTTCTTTTTATATTAAGGGTGAGAGGTGGTTAGATAATGTGCCTTTCTTAGTCAAAATGCTACGTTATTTATACTCAGAGATTCGACATGAATGTGTAGTGATGAAGCTACAGTGTGTTCTATCTATCCATTCATATTGAATAATTTTTTATTTAATTATCCTTTGTCATTTCATATGATTTGACAAGTCATATGATTTATATTTATCTTTTATAGCATTTGCCTGATAATATTGTTTGTAGGATACTAATAAAGCTCACAAACACGTATAGATCAAGTGGTATGGTTCGTTTACATGGAAGAAAGAAAGAAAGAAATGTAGAGAGAGAAAGTTAGAGAGAGAAAGAGATGAAGCCTTGAGAGAAAACCAAAAAAAAAGAAAATAGAATTATGAGAGAAGGCTTACCCTCTCCAAGGATGGAGAGGGGTTTATATACATGGGTTTTGCCACTTGGGCGTGCCACTTGGGCTGCGGATCAGGTATACAGTAAGTAAAGACCCGTCATTCTTCCGCGAACTAATCTAATTCTAAACTACGTATTACTAACTAATGTAACTACTACGAGCTAAACAATGCTTAATCATATCTGGGGTGACCGAATCTTTCTTATACAAAAATCGTATTCCTAACAATCTCCCCCTAAGAGAGGTCACCCTTTTGTTCTTTATTCTTGAATTCTTGCATTGAGATCTTTGTAGATTCTTTTGTAGCTCGTAGTTGTTGATTCTTCATTGATAATCGACTCAAGATGACTTCCTTGATGTATATGATGATCTTTTGACTTTGTTCTTTGCTCTTCATCCATATAATTAGCTTCAAGTCATCTTTGAGTGTATGTGTCTCTTTGTGATGTTGTGATTGTCTTTGTGATGTCATGCTTACACTTTTCTGGATCATGATCTTCTGCATCAGAGTTGTGGAAGCATAGTCGAAGCCCATTCCTTGATCATGATATCTTGAGTTATGATGTTGAAGTGTAAGCATGAGATGATGAATCTGCATCTTTTCAGCAATCGGCATCAATCGTCAACTTCTTTGTCTTTGGTGTGATTACGCCTTTCCAACATGCCCATACATCTTTGTTGAGTAGATCTTCCCGGTTGAACAGTTCTGACGTCTCCTTTTAGATGTTGGTATGAGCATGTGGAACTAGAGTGATGGTGGTGAACATGGTAAGTTTGGTATGTTGAGCTGCATAAAACTTGGTTAGTAATAAACATACCGGCACTTACAAGTTCGGACTTCGAGATCGTCAACAGCATAGTGTGAAGACTTTCTCTAATCCTTACCAAGGCCGTTCCTAATCGGATGCCCCCGAAAGGGCTTTCACTGACATACCGAAGTACACCAACGATTAGGTGAGTCGCTGGAGATCACCCCACGACTGTAGACCTTTTGGAACACCACCGTACACACTAAGCGTAACCCACAAGAGATTACCGAAGTGACCTGCTGTCAGGGCTGTTTGATGTTGACCCTGGCAGGAGTTTCCACTCAATCACTGGGAAATACTTATGTATATTCCCTCATAAGTGTTCTCGGCAGATTGCTAAGATCTGCGTAGGACTCAAAATATTACATCTGGTGTCCTTAATGTTGAACAACCAGTGTAGAAGTATCAAGTGTTCCTATGAGATCTTTTGATGCATCTCTTGGCTCTAGACTCGATAAGTGCACATTGGTTATCCTATTCGGAGACTAGGGAGGGGTCTCCTGTTTCAATATCAACTAGCTCTAAGAGACTAGTCGATAGTTTACACCGGTTCCCCGTGAGAATGAAACAAGCTCTTTTAAGAGAACTTGAGTGGCTGGGAGGTTTAGTGCAGTGCGTCACTGGGTCCATGACGTCTTTATCTTCAATACCGATGTTACCTTGGTAACAATCAGTAGCATATGAATTGAACCCGGTTTCTGCCCTAAGGTTGAATAATTGGAGGGCTATTTCTTTTCACCCTTTCTCATTTCATTTCTTTTTAATTCTTCAACCCCTTCAGTGCTTACCGAGACTTCATTACTAGAACCTTGTTGGGTTTGTTCCAGTCCTAGCTCAGTCTCAGTCGGCACTCTTCCCTTTCTCACTTTTCTCCTTTTTTCAATCATTCCTAAGGACTTCTAATCTATCTATTGGATTGTCCCTGGGAAGATCCCTCCGGTTCTGGTGGATCATGGGAACATATACCTAACCTTACCATCCTTATAACTCCATGCATTAAATTAAAGTGGTCGGTCTTTTGGTATCTTTCCACAATCGCCATATAACCAAATCATTGAAAATTCTCTCAAAGTGTTTATGATTAAGAAACACATTTTGTTAACACTTTGAGAGTTTTATCATTTTTCAAATGCTCCCCCTTAACATGTGCTCATAGGTAGAAAGAATTTTGCACATGTCGGGGTGAGTTGCACTTATTTGAATTGATCGGCTTTTAATAGACATATACTCGAGGGACACGTTTACGTTGCTTAGTTAAAGGATCCATTATCAGCTTTTAGGTGATAACTAGCCCTAATAACTAACTTGAAGTTGTTAACTTTCCTTAAAGAGGAAGTTAGACCCGTCAAAGTATATATCTAAGAAGAGTTTCTCGAAACGGTACTATCTACTTTGACCAGTCCTCTTCGAGACACGTTTACATCACTGGTAAACCAGCTTGAAATTATTACCCGGCCAGGACTAGTCTTTTCGATTCACGACTTTTCATGTTTCGTCAATTCATGAGTCAAATTCTGAGTCATAAGCAATTCACGGTTTTTACTTGAATTTGTAAAAACCCGCAAAAGACTCTTAGCCACATGCTCCCCCTCAATATGTGCACATTGATTGAATCAATTTTAGAAAAACTTTGGCACATACGGGTGAGCTTGCAAAAGAGATCATTTATTCATCATTTTAAATCACTTGCTCCCCCTTAATATGTGCTTTGATTAAAATCCAAAATCTTTAACATTTTAGCACATAAGGGAGCGTTCTCGATAGTCCACAAACATTCTTTATGAGTCCAAAAACATCACTTTTAAATCAGTTTTTATATTTAAATCACATTCTCTCCCCCGATCATAAAATTTCAAATCTTTTGAGATTTTGTGATCCCAATTGATTTAAATGATTTTCGAAAAAAACTTTGGAGAGACATGTGGCAAAATTTTAAACATTTACTGATTTTGAGACACTTTTTGAGTTTCACTGTGGCTGGTGCACAAAGCTTTTAAAGGTGCAGAAATTTTGAGCAAATGCGCTCCCCTCAATTAATGGCCCGTTTTCAATTTTAACGTTTAATAGCTATTAAAATGAGTGGTAACGTATCCAAGAAAATTTAAGACCGATGGCCACCTTGTACACCACAAAATCTCTTTTGAAGAATTTTAGAAGAAAGAGATTTTGGGAAAAGAAGACTTCTCTTCTTTTACTAGAAAGGCTGCACTGAAGCGTACAACGTTTCGGATAATCCGCACATAGTGAAAACATGATAACGTGTTTTTACATGGATTTTGAAAACCGGGTTGCTATCTGAAGTAATAGCAAACCATAATTTAAGCAAACATATATTTTTGGTGTTTTTGAGTTTTTCAGATTTTTATGATTTTTTATAGGTTTTTATATTTTTGTATTTTCCTTTTCTAAGTTTTATATTATACATAAATATATAAGAATATGTGAAGTGAATCAGTTACTCCTCATTATCCTCCTGAAGACTTTTGAGTGACTCAGGAGTGATGCTCTTCATTCCAAGACGTGGGAGAATGAATTGAAACTGTTCTCTAGGAAATGGCTTTGTGAAGATATCAGCCAGCTGAAATTCCGTCCTCACAAAGTAGAGTTCCACAATTCCTTTTTTCACTTGTTCTCTGATGAAATGATGTCGAATATCAATGTGCTTTGATCTTGAATGATGGACGTTGTTGCAGCAAAGAGCAATGGCACTCTTGTTATCACAGTACATCGGAACTTTGTTGTAGTTAAAGCCATAGTCGGATAATTGAGACCTCATCCAAAGAATTTGAGCACAGCATGATGACATGGCTATATATTCAGCTTCTGTAGAGGAGATTGATGTACTCATTTGCTTCT
>LBNU01001054.1:29238-49655 GCA_014162995.1 Artemisia annua | reverse complement strand
TTTTTATGTACATCATCATTTTGTTGTAGGAGACTCATGTTCTCATTTTTTAATGTCTCAACAGTTTTGTTCAACAACCCAATATCATCACAGTGTTCAGAAACAAGCATATCAGTACCACATTCATAAAGAGAATTCATTACCACAGATATAATATCATCATTGAGGACTCGTTATATGAGACGATCATTTTCATTTTGCAAAAACTGATTTTGACGTTTGAGTTTAAAAACTGACTGTTCTGTTTCGTGAGAAACATTGAGAATGTTTTTGACTTCCTTTTTTAATTCTTGTTCCCAATACCAGGTGTGTGAATACAAACGTTTAAGAGGTGGAGTAAATTGAGTTTCAAACATTTCACGCCTTTCTTTAGCAACGGGTGACATGAAATTTGCAACCGTGACTTCAGAATTGCGTTCAATGGCAGTGTCTATCAACTTAATTTCATTAATGACAGATCTAAAGTATTGAAATAAAGGAGCCTCATTGATCATGCTTAGTTTATATGTAAATCTTTAGCGTTTTGAATGATAAAATCTAAGCTTGTTTCCTGAGCATCTTTTGTTTCAAAAATCTTAAGTTGTAGTTTACAATGTTCAAGTTCTCTTGATAAAAGTTTAACTTTTGCTTTTAATCTTGCATTCAACCCCTGGCATTGGATATTCTGATTTTGACTAATCAAAAGAAGTTGTCTGAGTTCTGTTTCTGAATCGTTCAAAGGTTCATGTGGTTCAAGTTGAGCATCGTTATCATTAGTCAGTGTGATAGCAGGATGATCAAATGTAAAAACGTATAAAATTCTTGTACAACTAGCATTAAAATGATGAAATCTTAATGAAAGTTGCAAACTTTAACTTTTTTATCAAAATTTGAATAATCTCGATAAAAAGTACAAAATTAACGAATCTAAGAAACTTAAAAAATTTCGAAACTTTGTTGTTTCTTATGGTTTTTAACACAAGTTTGGTAACAAATATGTGATAAAAACACAAAATAAACAATAAAGTTGCAAAGTTTTTAAGATATACGAGATGAAAAACAAGTTTTAAGAATCGAATAGTATAAAAAGAAAAGCTACACCTTCTTCTAGCGATTGATACCACTTGTTAGGTCACCATATTAGTAAACAAAAGTAATCTTATAAGAGAAATGAGATGAGAATTAGACTTGGTTGATTAATAACAATATGAAAGATGAAAGAACAAGAGTTTTCTTAAGATATGAAATTAACCGACAATTGTAATGAGATACATGATGTCCTATTTATAGGAGAGGGATAGGGCAACACTCCCTTCCTTCCCAATCTTCTAAGTCGTGGGCTTTCAAGGCCCATTGGACATCTTATTAGACTTAAACATAAACCATACGAGTAACTAAATAACGTAGCTAATTATGATAATTCTAGCAACCTATTACATTTACTGAAATGACCGAGACTTGACTGAATAGTTGAAAACTATGATCCTAACATTTTCTTCTATCAAATCTAGTTGGATCTCTTCCCCTGAAGTTGAACTTCCTCCCAGCCTTTTTCTCAAACCACTTGACATTCACTGAGAGCATGGCCAGTTGCTGCTGATCTTCATACTCAGCAACAAAAGAATGAAGTACCTCTTCCATCACTTCACTAGACTGTGAATGAGATTTTGGTCTAGAAGTGATGTAGGTGGATGATGCTGATGAAGATGGACTTGCAGCATGAGTCAACTTATTGGAGGTGGTGCTCACAAAAGCTGAGTAAGTGGGAGTAGATGAACGAGTGTGAGTTCTCACATCAGGCTCAAGAGTTTTGAGCTTGTTGTAGAGATCATCAAAAGTGAGATTATCTAACCCACTTTTAGCTTTGAGAGCAATACTTACTTGCAACCAAGATGGAGGTAAAGATCGTAAAAACTTGGCGTTGCATTCCTCATTGTCTGGCTTGGCCTTCATCTGGTTTAACTGACTGCGAATCCTTTGAAATTGGTCATACCCCTTGTGCACTCCTTCTTCCTCTGAGATTTGGAATTCTTGAAACTGCTGTTTAAGCATTGATTTCTTCATCCTCTTTGACTCGTCGTTACCACCAAACCTAGCTTTTATGGCCATCCAGATATCCTTTGCATCATCCATGTAGTGGAAATCACCCATGTGATCATCTAGTATAGCCTGAAGAAGAATAGTTCTAGCTTCGTTCTCTCTCTGAACAGCTAAAATCTCTTCAGCCGTTGTAGGAGCAAGGAAGGTAAGATTACCATCAGGATCTCTAGTGGTGTTCCTTAACTTATTCCCATTAAGAATAACATTCCAAAGATGATAATCACAGTTAGTGATCCAGTTCTGCATCTTCATTGCCCACAAATCATATTCCTCCCTCTTGAGATAGGGAAATTTTGCGTTGCTGTCGGTGAGGTTGAGTTGATGTAAGGTTGTAGAGTTGAGTGGTTGAGTGACTTCAGAGTCATCAGATGATCCTGGCATTGTTTTGATTGTGAAGGTGGAAAAAAAAGATGTTGTTCTTAGTATCACGGAGACTCTCCTGAGGCTCTGATACCACTTGTTGAAACTTAGACCTTGATAGATCTTCGAGCCTATATAGATCGTTAGTAATGCTTATGTAATCACAAACACACTAAAAGAAAATCTCTGTAACTTGTATTCTATAGCGGAACTCAAATACAAGAATAACACAAACAACTAAGAATACTTTGATCCTCTATGGATCGTTTATTAATACCTAATATTGTTTTCTGAACTCGTACCTAATGCCTTGGCCGAAGGTTCCTTTTATACTACAAGATACCCTAAACCTTCTTACAAGAAACAAATAATGATAAAACTATGAAAGATATTCTACATATCTTGTCCTAAAATAAGTAAACTCTATCTATTCTATTACATTCCTACGGATGTACTATATCAGCAGGAACTAAGTAAGTCAGCAGGATCCAGCATCAACAGAAACTAGTTGGTCTTCAGCAGGATCCGTCAACAGGAATCAATAATTCCTAACAAGCACAACCAAGTGGCCTATTTGGAAAAGTCAAATGATAAGAGTGGCCCTGTTTTTCACCAGATTGTGGATTTTCTCAACACTACCCATGTAAGGTATGCTATAACTCTCAAACCCACAATCTATGTCTCTCAAATCAAACAGTTTTAGACCTCTGTTGAGTTCATCACTATTGAAGATGGAGACACACATGAAACTGTGGATGCTCTTAGAGCCACAGTGGATGGGGTAACCATTGATGTTACTGAGTCATCCTTGAGGAGAATTCTCCAATTGGATGATCTCAATGGTATCATCACATTACCCATTCCAGAAATTCATGAACATCTCACAACAATGGGGTATGATACAACTGATAAAAAGGTTACTTTCAAAAAGAGTTGTTTTTGTCCCCATTGGAGATTTTTCATACATACTCTTTTGCTTTGCCTAAGTCCTTAGAAAACCTCTTATGAACAATTATGTTCAACAATTGCTTACCCTTTGGTTTGTTTAGCCACAGATAGGATTTTTAAGTGGTCAAAATATATTTTACCAAATATGCAAGGGAATGTAAAGAGTCCTTACAAATTTTTGATATACCAAAGGTTTGTACAAGCAGTGCTAAACGAGTTTCCACTACAACCTCACAAAAGAGTTTACAAAATCCGTTGTCTTAAGCCAAAAGTTTTTCAAAATATGGATAAGGCTGGAGATGGTTGGAATGGGGAATTTTAACCTCTTTTTCCTCAAATGCTTGCTAAGATTGCACAGCTACAAGGTGAAGGTGCAGCAATCCCAGCGGTACCCCATAACACACACACAATCACAGTTCCACCTATCAACTATACTCCCCCCAGTTACTCACACATATGAGAGGAGGCAAAAACAGCCAACGCCTCCCATTACAACACATCATGCTTCTAATCTCTTTGGTCTAGGAACAAGCAGTGGTGGTTCCAGGCTTCAACCTAGTCTAGCTAGGGTGGAGACTGAACCAATGCCCAGTGATTCACCTCTCCCAACAGGTCACACAGTTGGAAGTGTTGAGGGCAGTGGGCAACCAATGGAATTGATGGAACTTTGTACAAAGTTGTCAAAGTAGGTTGAATCTCTGGAGATGGAATTCACACAAGCAAAGGAGCAGCATGCCAAGGATCTTAAAAGTCTGCAAGCTGAGATTCAAACTTTGAAGGAAGAAGTGCAGGGGTTGAAACAAAAGAAAAGAACTGCATAGATTGTGATCTCATCCCGTTCCTCACCTCATGATGGTGACTCGGAAGACTTTAGTGAAAATTTGGGAAATTCTCCCAAACAGGGGAGGAAAACAGATGCTGAGACTAAGGGGAGGAGAATTGATTTTGAAGATAAAAATTAAGCTGACTTTGATTTTAGCATCTCAGATTTGAAGTTTGATGAACCAATTGGAGATAGCAAAGGTACTGAGGAAGTTGACTCACAAGAAGTTCCTCAACAACATACAGAGGAAAGAATTCAAACAACTGAGCTTGTGGATTTAGGTGTTCAAATTATACCTGAAACTATTCTGGATACAGCTACAGGTCAACCATAGCAAGCTATTTCCACTGCATAGCAAGCATCTTCCACTGCTGATATTTCCACTGGTGGGCAAATGGTTCCCACTGCAGGTCAAAACGTCACAACTATATGGAGGTAAAGATCGTAAGAACTTGGCGTTGCATTCCTCATTGTCTGACTTGGCCTTCATCTGGTTTAACTGACTGCGAATCCTTTGAAATTGGTCATACCCCTTGTGCACTCCTTCTTCCTCTGAGATTTGGAATTCTTGAAACTGCTGTTTAAGCATTGATTTCTTCATCCTCTTTGACTCGTCGTTACCACCAAACCTAGCTTTGATGGCCATCCAGATATCCTTTGTATCGTCCATGTAGTGGAAATCACCCATGTGATCATCTGGTATAGCCTGAAGAAGAATAGTTCTAGCTTTGTTCTCTCTCTGAACAGCTAAAATCTCTTCAGCCGTTGTAGGAGCAAGGAAGGTAAGATTACCATCAGGATCTCTAGTGGTCTTCCTTAACTTATTCCCATTAAGAATAACATTCCAAAGATGATAATCACAGTTAGTGATCCAGTTCTGCATCTTCATTGCCCACAAATCATATTCCTCCCTCTTGAGATAGGGAAATTTTGCGTTGCTGTTGGTGAGGTTGAGTTGATGTAAGGTTGTAGAGTTGAGTGGTTGAGTGACTTCAGAGTCATCAGATGATCCTGGCATTGTTTTGATTGTGAAGGTGGAAAAAAAAAGATGTTGTTCTTAGTATCACGGAGACTCTCCTGAGGCTCTGATACCACTTGTTGAAACTTAGACCTTGATAGATCTTCGAGCCTATATAGATCGTTAGTAATGCTTATGTAATCACAGACACACTAAAAGAAAATCTCTGTAACTTGTATTCTATAGCGGAACTCAAATACAAGAATAACACAAACAACTAAGACCACTTTGATCCTCTATGGATCGTTTATTAATACCTAATATTGTTTTCTGAACTCGTACCTAATGCCTTGGCCGAAGGTTCCTTTTATACTACAAGATACCCTAAACCTTCTTACAAGAAACAAATAATGATAAAACTATGAAAGATATTCTACATATCTTGTCCTAAAATAAGTAAACTCTATCTATTCTATTACATTCCTACGGATGTACTATACCAGCAGGAACTAAGTAAGTCAGCAGGATCCAGCATCAATAGAAACTAGTTGGTCTTCAGCAGGATCCGTCAGCAGGAATCAATAATTCCTAACAAGCACAACCAAGTGGCCTATTTGGAAAAGTCAAATGATAAGAGTGGCCCTGTTTTTCACCAGATTGTGGATTTTCTCAACACTACCCATGTAAGGTATGCTTTAACTCTGAAACCCACAATCTATGTCTCTCAAATCAAGCAGTTTTAGACCTCTGTTGAGTTCATCACTAATGAAGATGGAGACACACATGAAACTGTGGATGCTCTTAGAGCCACAGTGGATGGGGTAACCATTGATGTTACTGAGTCATCCTTGAGGAGAATTCTCCAATTGGATGATCTCAATGGTATCATCACATTACCCATTCCAGAAATTCATGAACATCTCACAACAATGGGGTATGATACAACTGATAAAAAGGTTACTTTCAAAAAGAGTTGTTTTTGTCCCCATTGGAGATTTTTCATACATACTCTTTTGCTTTGCCTAAGACCTTAGAAAACCTCTTATGAACAATTCTGTTCAACAATTGCTTACCCTTTGGTTTGTTTAGCCACAGATAGGAAATTTAAGTGGTTAAAATATATTTTACCAAATATGCAAGGGAATGTAAAGAGTCCTTACAAATTTTTGATATACCCAAGGTTTGTGCAAGCAGTGCTAAACGAGTTTCCACTACAACCTCACAAAAGAGTTTACAAAATCCGTTGTCTTAAGCCAAAAGTTTTTCAAAATATGGATAAGGTTGGAGATGGTTGGAATGGGGAATTTTAACCTCTTTTTCCTCAAATGCTTGCTAAGATTGCACAGCTACAAGGTGAAGGTGCAGCAATCCCAGCGGTACCCCATAACACACACACAATCATAGTTCCACCTATCAACTATACTCCACCCAGTTACTCACACATATGAGAGGAGGCAAAAACAGCCAACGCCTCCCATTACAACACAGCATGCTTCTAATCTCTTTGGTCTAGGAACAAGCAGTGGTGGTTCCAGGCTTCAACCTAGTCTAGCTAGGGTGGAGACTGAACCAATGCCCAATGATTCACCTCTCCCAACAGGTCACACAGTTGGAAGTGTTGAGGGCAGTGGGCAACCAATGGAATTGATGGAACTTTGTACCAAGTTGTCAAAGTATGTTGAATCTCTGGAGATGGAATTCACACAAGCAAAGGAGCAGCATGCCAAGGATATTAAAAGTCTGCAAGCTGAGATTCAAACTTTGAAGGAAGAAGTGCAGGGGTTGAAACAAAAGAAAAGAACTGCATAGATTGTGATCTCATCCCGTTCCTCACCTCATGATGGTGACTCGGAAGACTTTAGTGAAAATTTGGGAAATTCTCCCAAACAGGGGAGGAAAACAGATGCTGAGACTAAGGGGAGGAGAATTGATTTTGAAGATAAAGATGAAGCTGACTTTGATTTTAGCATCTCAGATTTGAAGTTTGATGAACCAATTGGAGATAGCAAAGGTACTGAGGAAGTTGACACACAAGAAGTTCCTCAACAACATACAGAGGAAAGAATTCAAACAACTGAGCTTGTGGATTTAGGTGTTCAAATTATACCTGAAACTATTCTGGATACAGCTACAAGTCAACCATAGCAAGCTATTTCCACTGCAGAGCAAGCATCTTCCACTGCTGATATTTCCACTGGTGAGCAAATGGTTCCCACTGCAGGTCAAAACATCACAATTGCAGAGGAAGAAATTGAAAGAATAAGAAAGGAGAAAGGAAAAGCAGTTATGCATAATGAAGAGCAACCAAGGAAGATTTCAAAAAGAGAGCAAGCTCAAATTGATCATGATGCTGAAGTTGCAAGAAAGATGAGAGAGGATGAAGTTGCAATCAAGAAAAGGCATGATGAATTTGACGTTGCAAGTTTCATGGAGGCTAAAAGGTTGAATAGGTTGGAAACCACTGCACCAATGGAAGTAGATCCAATTTCCACTATTCTACCTACTATTCTCAAAGAAAAGGCTCCATAATTCACTTATGTGCCAACTAAAGAAGAAATTGAGTTCATGATTGCTAATGATCCAGTGGTCAAGAAGAAGGCAATTGATCTAATTGCAGATAAAACTTTAACTGAAGAACAAAGATCAGCACAATTGTCTGATTTCATACAAATGAAGAATCAACAAGCACTTCAAGATGCAAAAGGCACAGTTAGAAAAGGACAAAAGAAACCAAGGCAACCAACCATGGCATAGGTTATTTCAGTGATGAAATCATATTGCTGTCATGTTGGTGGATGGAAAATGTCTCAGTTCAAAGGAATGTCACATGATCAGATTGAAGGTATCTACTACAGAGTTAAAAGACAAGATAATGATTTTATTCCAATGAACTCTGAAGAAGAAGAAAGAAGATATCATATTCTCAAGAGAAAAGCTACAATCAGTGAACCTTAGACTCTCAAAAAGACAAGGTTTGCTAAAGAACAAAAATTCCAATATGAGAAGCTTACAGAAGACCAACTGAGTGCCATGATAGTGGTAGAAGAATAAGACTTTTATCCAGATCCACTGCAAGTCAGACATCCTATTGTTGATTGGGAAGTTTACACTACTAGTAATTTTGCTTCAACATGGAAGATTACAAGATTGGGTGGTGAAACTTCATCTTTCATTCAGTTTGAACAGCTGATTAAAGCATGTGATAGAAGTGATCTTGATACACTGTGGAGTTTGGTTAAAGAAAGATTCAAGATTGATAGTCTCAAAGATGTGAAGGAAATGCAGCTATGGGTTGATCTAAGGAGGCTTTATGAACCTGATTCTAATGATGAGTACTAGAAGTTTGAAGCTTCAAGTCTCAATACTACATGGAAATATTATGATTCATGTGAGGTTCATCATGTTTCTACAAAAGCTGGAGTGGATGCATTTATGTTTGCAGAAAAGGAATACCCACTCAGAGCTGGAACTCTCACTGTGATGTTGTCAACATGGATAAGAGTTCATGAAGACACTGAGAAGGTTAGAGCTTTGATACATAGGATACAAGATCAGTTTTCAAGAGCTATCCATGCCTTAAGAAGAAAGTAAAATGTTTGGAAGAATTCCCCAAATCCTTACAAATGCTGATGATTGAAGAAACTTATTGATTTGCAGAGAAATCATAAGTTTAGGGGAGGATTGTTGGGAATTATACTAACAGTTACCACGGCTAAGTTTGGAGGTAACCACTACTGAAGAATGCACTAGCAGTTGAAACACATTACCACTGCTAGTACATACTATTACCACTGCTAATGAGATAACTGTTATGTATTCGTATATAGATAAGTATATAATTGATCTTGTGTATATTCTATTTAGATAGCATTATACTTATCTTGTAAAGGACTTCTTGTGCTATAAAAGGAGGTCTTAGGTTAAAGTTCTTCATACGAATTATTCTAGAGAGCTTCAAGGTGTAACCCTAGTGATAAGCAAGATCACTCGTATTATTATTAATAATATTGAATCTTTATGTTCATCTTATACAACTGTTCTCACTTATAATACATCACATAATCCATCTTCTAAGTACTACTAAGTATATTCCGCGTACTTGTTAGTATAACTCAAAGTATCACTCTAACACAAGGTGTGTGTTTAGATCAATCACCCAGTCCTACGTATTAGGTCCCCTGTTGGTAGAAGGTCCGGAGGAAGATCTTTTGGCTTTGAGGAAGTCCCTGAAAGGGCCCCCACAAGAAGAGAGGGAACGGTCACTGAAGGCTCTAATGGGAGGAGCCAACGAAGAGAAAACCCGGACGTAAACCTACCTCCATTGTTAGCTGCACATCTGGGGAGAACTAAAGCAGGGGTTCCTCTGCAGCCTTCTCACGCGTCTGGCGTAGGAGGCAATCCTTCTTCATTCAATACAGGGGGGAACCTTCCTCCCAATGGTATGTACCCCCTATTCCAGACTCCGAGCTATCCTCAAAACCTTCATCCTCCCACAAATGTACAACCTAGTAACAACCAGTTCCCACAAACTACTATGTCCTACGGGCAGCCCATGGCGTATTCTTCGTATACTATGTACAACGGCTACCCTTTCAACATGGGAACACCTTATCCTCCTTATCCTAATCAAACCCCTTCGGGGGTGCCTCCTCCTCACAATCCCTACAACATTGTCCCCACGAACATGCCACCTTACAATTGTCTATATCCAGAGCTCGCGGGTCATGCGACGCCTTTTGTAAGATGGATTGAGGACTATCCGTTACTCGATGGTTTGAAGATGCCTTCGCACATAAGCACCTATGATGGTAAACGGGATCCAGATAACTTTATACACTTATTCGAAGGAGCTATAAGGATGCAAATGTGGGTCATGCCCATAGCCTATCACATGTTTACNCCCGATGGTTTGAAGATGCCTTCGCACATAGGCACCTATGATGGGAAAGGGGATCCAGATAACTTTATACACTTATTCGAAGGAGCTATAAGGATGCAAATGTGGGTCATGCCCATAGCCTATCACATGTTTACATACACCCTTCGAGATTCCGCCCGTATCTGGTGGAATGGGCAGAAACCAGGCATCATTGTTAACCTTGATGATCTGAAGGCTAAGTTCCGTTCACACTTTAGCCAGCAGAAGAAGTTCCCAAGGAGCCACCTTACAGTGCATAACATTAAGCAGAAGGAGAACGAAATCACAAGAAGCTTCGTTACAAGGTACACCGACGAGACTTTGCAAATCCTGGGCTTACATGAAGAGCAACGTATCTCCGGTTTCGTGCATGGCCTGCGGAACAGCCACCTGGTGTAGTTCCTATCCACGGACCTTCCGGAAACATATAAGGGCCTGATGGAAAGAACGTACATTTGGATAGAGGCTAAGGAAGTGTCTACCAATGGGGCTCCGGTGGAAGGTAACAAGATTGCAAAGCACTCCTCATGGGAAGGGTCGAAGAACAAGAACAAGAACAAGAACCATAACAGTTTTACCCCTTATAGCAAAGGCTCGAATTATGGTTTGCTGGGGAGTCTCACGAAGTCTCCAAAGGAAATTCTGGCCACCGAGAGGGTAGCGAAGACCTTCGAACCACCTCCTCGTATGACCAGTAAGGGCAGAAGCCGAGACACAACCAAGTATTGCTATTTCCATGAAGACTATGGCCATGAGACCAACAGTTGAAGGGAACTAAAGAGGCAAATAGAGGAAGTTGTAAAGTCTAGGCAACTAGCACACCTTGTGAAAGGAATAAAGAAAGGGAAAGAAACGATCTCTGATGCTCAGCTGGAAAAAGATTTCCCCCTACCGAAGCTCCGATCCTCATGGTCCGTCAGGGAGGAGCAAGTCAGAAGAGGAAAGAAACGGAGGAAGAAGCACATGCAATAGGGGAAATAACGTTTCCCCCTGTGGCTGACCAACCTACCTCAGATGATCCAATAGTCATCAAAGTTCTAATATCCAACCGAAAAGTAAACAGAGCCTACATGGATTGTGGAAGTTCTTGCGAAATCATATACGAGCACTGTTTTTTGAAGCTCAGGCCTTCTATTAGGTCAAAAAGGGTAGATTCAAAGATACCTTCGGTGGGATTTTCAGGGGAACACTCGTGGCCTTTGGGAGAAGTCCCCCTGGAAGTAACGATTGGCGAAGGAAGGCTCGCAAGAACATAAACTCTCACGTTTGCAATTGTACGGTCTGCCTCTCCCTACAATCTGCTGATAGGGAGAACAACCATGCAGAAAATGGGTATCGTAGTTTCCACTATACACGCAGCAATTAAGTTTCAAATGGCCTATGGCATTGGAACTGTGCTTTCTAGTTACAATAAAAGAAAGATGCAACTCCCCGTTACCTTCAAGGAAAAACTAGAGAAGCTTTTAAAAGACAACAAGGATGTCTTCGCATGCGCATATTCACAACATGACATGGGTTTCGAGAAATCTCATGATCAATGGCAAACCCTTTAGCACAGAGCATAAGCTCAATGAGTACAAACACATGGAGCCTATCAAACAGAAGCGCCGGAGCCTGGCTACCGAAAGGAACGCAGCAGCCGGTAAGGAAGTAGACGAACTCGTACAGGCAAGTATACTCAGAGAGGTAAAATACCAAACGTGGGTAGCCAATCCAGTTATGGTAAAGAAAAGTGATGGAGGGTGGCGTATGTGTGTCGACTTCACTGACATAAACAAAGCGTGCCCAAAAGATTGCTACCCCCTGCCAGAGATAGACTGGAAAGTGGAATCCTTATCAGGATTCCGCTTGAAATGCTTCCTAGACGCTTACAAAGCGTACCACCAGATACAAATGGCAGTGGAAGATGAAGAATAGACAGCTTTCTACACTGGAAAAGGAGTCTACTGTATAAAAAGATGCCCTTCGGTTTGAAGAATGTAGGGGCAACATATCAACGGTTAGTAGATAAGGCTTTTAACAAGCAGATAGGAAGGAATTTGGAAGCGTACGTGGACGATATGGTCATAAAGAGTAGGACAGAAGAAGAGTTACTCTCCAACATCCAGGAAACCTTCGACCAGTTAAGAGCAATCAATATGAAGCTCAACCCCAAGAAGTGCTCTTTCTGTGTCGAAGAAGGGCAGTTTTTAGGGCATTTAATAACGAAGCATGGAATCAAGGCTAACCCTTCGAAGGTAAAGGCCATCACAGACCTACAGGCCCCAAAGACGTTAAAGGAAGTACAAAGCCTTAACGGGAAGTTAGCAGCCCTAAGTAGGTTCCTGTCGAAGGGTGCATACCGATCGCTACCATTTTTCAAAACTCTTAAAGGGTGCATGGATAAGAGGACCTTCCAATGGAGTGTGGAAGCCGAAGCTGCCTTCCAAAAATTAAAAGAGTTCATGGAAATCCTACCAACACTCACAGCCCCTATCAAAAGAGAGGTACTATATATGTATATCGCATCATCCTACGAAAGTATCAGTGCAGTGCTCTTGGCAGAAAGGGAGAAGAAGAAAATCCCGATCTACTTCGTTAGCCGGGTCATACAGGGAGCTGAATTGAACTACCCGGAGCTGGAAAAGCTAATTCTAGCTCTAGTTCACGCTGCAAGACGTCTTAGAAGGTATTTCCAAGCTCACCCCATCACGGTACTAACCGACAAGCCCATCAAACAGATACTATCTAAACCTGAAAAGTCGAGAAGGATAGCCAAATGGGCCATCAAATTGGGAGAACATGAGATAGAATACAAGGGATGAAACTCAATAAAGGGTCAAATACTGGCAGACTTCTTGGCCGAAACCCCATCTGAACCTGGCAAAGTCATGGAAGTACCGAAAATAAAGCCTTTGAAAGAGAAAGAAGCATGGAAGATGTACAAAGACGGAGCATCTAGCTCCGATGGTTCGGGGGCAGGGTTAATGTAAGTAAATCCGGAAGGAAAGGAGTACACCTACATACTATGGTTTGAACTTGAGGCAACAAACAATGAGGCTAAATATGAGGCTTTGTTAGCAGGCCTCCGTTTAGCTAGAGACATGGAGGTACGCCATCTTTAGGTTTTCGTTGACTCGTAGCTAGTTGCAAACTAAATTAAAGGATATTATGAGGCGAGGCAGCCTACCATCAAGCAATACTTAGACAAAGCTAAGGAAATCCTAAACGGGTTCGCATCTTACACGATTGAGCATGTCCGAAGGAACCAAAACAAGAAAGCATATGCGTTGAGCAAGTTAGCTTCGATGGCTTTTGCTCACCTAACTAAGGAGGTCCTGGTTGAAGTGCTAGCAGAAAGGTCCATTCAAAGGAAGGAAGTGTCGGACGTCATATTTGAAGAAGAGGATAACTGGATGACTCCGATCAGGGAATATCTAATAAGTGTAATCCTACCAGAAGATCCGAAGTTGGCAAGAAATGTCAGAATTAAGGCTCCACAATATAGACTAATAGGGGACAACTTATATAGGAGATCTTTCCTCTCCGTTTGGCTTCGTTGTGTAGGGCCGAAGCAAGCTTCAAATATAATATACGAGGTCCATGAAGGATCTTGTAGCCTACACGCAGGACCTCGATCCTTTGTCTCAAAGATCAAAAAGCTGGGATATTATTGGCCATCAATGCATAGGGATGCAACAGACATAATACACAAATGTGAAGCGTGCCAAATTCACTCGAAAATTCCTAGACTTCCAAAGCAGGATATGACCTCCGTCACATCTGCATGACACTTTTCCCAATGGGGTATCGATATCATTGGGCCTCTACCAGTGGCACCAGGAGGATTAATATTCTTGGTGGTTGCCATAGACTATTTTACTAAATGGGTGGAGGCCAAACCTTTGGCATCGGTGACAGGCAAACACATGGAAAAGTTTCTATGGAAACACATCATCTGTCGCTTCGGAGTTCCTCACATCATTATCTCCGATAACGGAAAGCAGTTCGCCGAAGGAGTGTTTCCCACCTTTTGCAAAGGTCTAAAGATCAAGCAATCATTCACATCCGTATATCACCCTCAAGGCAACGGTCAAATGGAAGTCACCAACAGAGATATCATCAATGGAATTGAACGAAGACTAGGTCGAAGTCAGCAAGGATGGGTAGACGAGCTTCCACAGGTTCTTTGGGCTCATAGGACGAACCCTAAGTCAAGTCATGGGGAAACACCTTTCAGCCTCACCTATGGAACAGAAGCAGTCATTCCCTAAGAAATAAGCGTTGAAATAGAACGTGTTGTGAACTTTGAAACCTCGCAAATGAGGAAAGACTTCGAGAAAACCTAGACTTGCTCGAGGAAAGAAGGGAGATAGCTTTTATCAGGGAAGCTATGTACAAGCAAAAGTTTCAAAAGTACTATAACAGCAGAGTTCGACCTTCGACTTTCAAACCTGACGAGTATGTTCTTTGTCTCAATAGTGCAAGCAAAGCCGAGTATCAAGGCAAGCTGGGACCTACATGGGAAGGACCCTATGTGTTGGGAATTATACTTTGAGTTGATATTGACAAATATGAAAGATGAAGGACTTATGGAGACAAAGGAAGAAACTTGCAAAGAAAGAAAAAGATTATTGCATATCTTTTTATTATTTAGAATATATCCTTTGTAACCCTAGTATCTCTATTATATAAAGAGATACAGGGAATTCATAATATGAACGTACAATGTAATATTATAGAAAAGTGTGTGTGTGTACCTAGGCGTATGGTTTGTAGAAAGCGCCTAGGGTATCGGTTGGTGTTTCGTTTAAGCCTCAACGATCTTAGATCGCTGTTAGATTGTAACCGTGCTACACTTGATCACGTAGCATTGGGGCTTTGGTGTATGTTACAGTAGAGATGATGACGAAGAACCTTAATGATAATAATAATATTCTTTATGTTATTCCACTGTGCTTATTATTATCATTGTGCTTATTGTTAATCCTAGATCAATGTCTAAACAACATGGAGTCCAAAACGGTCCTAAGAACTTATAGGATGGCGCGTGCATAAGTTCTATCAGGTGGTATCAGAGCAAGGGGGCTCTCGATCTAGGGATCTACAAGGTTTTTCGGTGAAAAGGTGAAAAATTCGAATTTGGTATTATTTTTCGTAACTTTCTGCAGAGCTGTTTTGCAAACGCGTTTTCTCCTTCGTTAACCGTTGGATCGGGCTGAAATTTTTACTGGAGCTTCTCTATATATCAAGAAAGATTTCCACCGGAGGGATCTTTAATCTGAGCTTTTATGTGAAAGTTTTGGTGTCTCGAAAACTGCTGCAGATAAGGTTTTGGTAAGTCGAATTATTAGGGTTTTCTTGATTCTCAACTTCATGAATTCGTATTCTTATGGTTTTAATTCATCATGGAAGTTGGTAGATCATCTCAAGCAGCTTTATATTAGTATCATCGATTTACTTTTAGGGTTTTAATGAACACGTGCATATTTAGGGTTTTTGCTATGGTGTCTTAATGGTGATAATAAACCCTAATTTGACTGATGATCTGATGGTATTGGTACTGATTGATGCGACTGTATTGGAGACTTATCAGTGGTGTTTCAATACTGATCAGAGTTTATAAGGTTTAGTATTTTATGATCAGTTGTGATCAATCAGTTTCTATTTTATGGTTGTCTGTTGCTTCATTTGATCAACTACTGATTGTCACAAGGTTATGGATTGATTGCTGTTATTGCTTCTTGATTGTGGAATATAAGTGTTGGTATCGAACATTTGACCTTTGTTGTGAAATCCAAGTAAGTCAACCAACACGCTACACTTCAAGAGCCTTAGAAGATGTGCTTGTTAGTATTACTCGAAGTCAGTTTTATGTTGTTGCTGTTATAGGGTTACTTGATCAGGGAGTAAGGCTACGTTTAAAGTACAGTTACTNGCCTCACCTATGGAACAGAAGCAGTCATTCCCTAAGAAATAAGCGTTGAAATAGAACGTGTTGTGAACTTTGAAACCTCACAAATGAGGAAAGACTTCGTGAAAACCTAGACTTGCTCGAGGAAAGAAGGGAGATAGCTTTTATCAGGGAAGCTATGTACAAGCAAAAGTTTGAAAAGTACTATAACAGCAGAGTTCGACCTTCGAGTTTCAAACCTGACGAGTATGTTCTTTGTCTCAATAGTGCAAGCAAAGCCGAGTATCAAGGCAAGCTGGGACCTACATGGGAAGGACCCTATGTAATAGCTGAAGCCTACGGTAATGGAGCCTATAAACTCGCAACACTTTTTGGTGATGAGGTCAATAGAACATGGAATGGTACTAACCTTCGTAAGTTTTACATATAAGACTTACGGCTTTCGAAGCATTTCGTTTATTTAAAATCCTTGTATTGCATTCTTCTCAATTTGCGGAACGAAGCATTAAAGGTAGGTGTCCTAGTGTTCATTTCTTAAAATGATGTAATCCTCCCTACCAAATTAATGATATAATATTCTCCTTCGAATCTTCTGTTTTGCACAACAAAGATTTATTCAGCCAAGTAATTTAAGTTTTAATGTTTGAAGAATGTATCAAGACATTCTTGTCTTGTATAATATAAACAAAACATCCGTCACAATTCACATTAACTTTCCTAAGAGCCTTGGGGTATTCAAAAGCCCTATGCGCTAAAAAGGACAAAAAATGGAGTTGGTCGCGACCCTCCGTCAACAGTCAAATTATACGATTGCTAAAAATCTTGGTTCAAAGTACACGTAATAAGGATATTTCCCCAAAGAAACCTTAGGTTGTACGCTAAAATTAACAAACAATGTCAAGAGAAGAAAATATGATAACAAGTGTGAAATTCCATTGCGAAAATATCCAATGAACCATTGTCATACAAAACACAAAGAAAATATAAACGTTATTCTCGGGTACACACCACCCTTGGGGTTAATTCAATGCCCACATAGCAGCCTTCAAACATTTTTAGAGGAATTTGGATCCTCATGATGCACAGGGGAGGGGGGCTTCATGAGCGAAGTCTTCTTACTTGGAGATAGTGGTCGGATCCTTCGAGGTTTATTTGAAAGTAGCTCTGTAACAGAGGCCAAGGGATCAATGGTTGCATCACTAAGGAATGGAAACTCTGCCGATGCCAGAACATTGCTCATGTGATCATACTCCCTTTCATGGGAAGGGCGGCAGTATTTTACCTTTGACAGTATCACAGGCTCTCTGGTCGCAGCTATTTCCTCCAAGGTGGTACATTTACCATGGTAAATAGCAGCATTTACCAAGTCTGCTATGGCTTTTCCAACCTCATCACTATGGTATAATTCCATGGCAATGTATGGGACAACCTTGGATACAACTTCGGCCCTTTCCTCCTGAAGACCTTGACACCGCAGGACCAGATCACTTACTTCCTCTTTAAGTTTACCCTCCTGCGTTAGAAGCCTACTTTTTTTTGGCTTCAAAACCTTCTCACTTAGATTCAAGTTCTTTAACCCTCTCTTGTAAACCAATCAGCTTTGACCCATCCAATTTGAGTTTCCCACACTCAACTTGCGCTTCTTTAAGTTGACTAGCAAGCATCATAGTGTTCACCCGAAGGCCCTGCACGACTGGGTTCTTTTCGAGATCCTTCGCGGCTCGGTCACATTTTGCCTCCAACTCAGCATACTTCATTTCCCTGCTTTTCTCCCTAGCCACAATAATGCTCAACTCTTCCTTCGCATTTTTAACAGTTTGAATCAACTCCCTCGTCCGGGTGTTGAGATGGTTGTCAAGGATGGCTTGCCGAGTATAGCTCTTGTCATGAAGGTCGCACAACCTCTCAAGAGACATATCGTCGAGCACCCGCTTCCAACAAGCAAAGGAGTTTGGCAATTCCTTGGTATTAGATAACCCTACATAATATTTGGGAATTAGATAATTGCTAATATAAGAATCTGAGTTTCTTATTTGATTTTTGCTTACCATGAATGTCTTCATCTTCGACATCCTCCGAAGCTACAGAAGCAATTGCTTTGTCATGAGATTCTTTTTGTTTCACAAACCTAGAGGCAGGGAGGGNGAAATGACAAAATTTCGAAAGGCCATATCTGCAAAAGAAAAAAGAATATAAATAACATCAGATGAGTTACTTATTTTGTTCAATAATTGTATATACATACTTTTTCCTTCACACTCTATCTCAGGCTCCAACGGAGACCCCTCCCAATCCATCGCCTCTCCGGGAAGGAAGCGGATCATTGTGAACGTTGGCCGGCAATTGATCATTAAATTTCTTATGGTCAAATCGGTAGGACTCATCTAATAGGGCTGGGTATTGTGGAGGTATGATTGTACTTTGAATAAAAAAGAATTTCCCTTTCCAGTTGGTAATATTTGTGAAGGGTTTTGTTACTAAGACTGGAACATCTGATTCACTCCGTTTAGACAAGGTTAACCAATTGCCACCAGGGCAAAATTGAGGAAACCTCGTAACACGGTCAGGTTTGGCTCATAACCGTACGCTCTACACATTATTATGTAGGTAGTAAGTTTCGCTAGGTCGAAGGGATTAAATCTTGATATATGCACCTTGTAATATTGCAACAACTCTAAGAACAAAGGATGAAGGGGTATCCTTAAGTTTGACCGAGTGAAAGCATGGGTGTATAGACCAACATACCCTTTAGGGGCATCGCAAATGCTTTGGTATTTGGTAGGAAGAATTACTTTGTACTGTTTGGGTATAGGATACACCTTTAGGAAAGTGGCCAATGCTTCTCTGGAAAGGTTGCTGATGCGTGGGTTTTGCAACCTATGCACTTAGGTTTTACCTCTCAAGGGATCTTGAGAAGCTTACAACCCCACCAGGCAGTGTACCTGACCGATGTAGTATAGTGAAGTGGCAAGTACCGGGTGATTGATCGTTCTTTCGGGGAATAGTGTCATTAGGCTTGAAAAGCTACTCTAATTAGGTCTATGGGTTGAGGGATGATTCTTTTTGTATTTTTATATTTTATAAAAGCAAGTAAAAATCTCGGTTTTGGAAGGAGTGGGCGGAATTAGTTTCTAGCCAACTAACCCAAATACCTACTTTTGCAAATAAAATTAAATAACAAGAAAATTAAATTGGTTGTGAAACTTATATATGAGAAATATGTGTTTACTTAGATTTCCTTACTCCCTAGCTATCTTTTATATGTTAATTGGTTTGTTGTGATTATGTGGATGACGGGTTGTATTCCTTTAAACCATTCGTAGGGCCGTGTACGATCATCCCTAACTCTATAAGCTCCTACTTCATTCCTATGTCGAGCCGATTTAAGCTCCTAACATGGGATCATTAGAATTCACTCATGCATTAAATACAACCAAATAATCGTAGTACACATCCGATTCATGTTTCTTAAGACGTTCAAGCAAGTTACCGTAATGGAGGTTAGCCAGTTTTCTTAAGCCTAACATCGACTTCAACCAACCACAATAATCACAAGCAAACCAACAACATATAATCAATAGCTAAGTTTCATTATATCTAAGCAAACACAATAAAGACCTAGCCTAGCATGTTAATTAAAAGACAAGCGTAAGATATAATCAAACAACACATAGACATATTGATTGATTTGGAAGAAGACTTATCTTTAATTAAACATCAAGGTTTCAAGGGTGAAAAACCCTTAAAAATATTGTAGGATACGAGCTAGCGTTTTTCCCAAAAGTTGCACACTAATGAATGAAAATTAGAAAAGTATATATAGATTTTACAAGCTGATGGCGTCACGTTCTAGTGTGTGACGGCGTCACTTCGCCACCAAACTAATATTCGGATTGCTCAGATCCACTTCTGACGCCGTCCCCCTTTGTGCTTCTCTGGGCCGTCTCCCTTTGTGCCAAAACGTGACGGCCTAGGTCCAATTACACGTGACGCCGTCACCCTTTAAATCTTCAAATCTTTCTAGGGCGTCTAGTGTAAAAATCATCCTTCGTTTGTCAAAGCATGACGCCGTCACACTCCAAAGCGTGACGCCGTCAGGTACTATTTCCAACAAATTTTGAGACTTTGTCATTTTCTTCATTTTATGCTCCAAAAACATCCAAAATGCTTCTTTTTCCAGAATTCCTCTTCAAAGTACCTAAAATGACAAAAGGAACGATTTAGGGCAATATTTGATCAAATAATTACGGATTAGGACTTAAATGACCACCTAAAAGCAGTACACTTTTCGCTTCATCAAATACCCTTACACTTTAGATTTGTTTGTCCTCAAGCAAATGCGCTTTTATTCCAATCAAAATATGAGCTAGGGGTCATTTAACACGAATATAAAAGTAATTACAACAAATAGTCATTCAACCCTAGTCATAATAAGCAC
>LBNU01001054.1:2892-18500 GCA_014162995.1 Artemisia annua | reverse complement strand
CGTTGACCCAGGACTGCCCCAATTGCAAAATCACTTGCATCACACATTAATTCAAAGGGCAAGTCCCAATCGGGGCCAACTAAAATGGGAGCCTCCGTCAACTTCTTTTTAAGCGTATTAAACGCGGCAATGCACTCATTGGTGAAGATGAACGGGGCTTCCTTCTCTAAAAGGTGAGTCAATGGTCGGGCTATTTTGGAAAAGTCTTGTATGAAACGTCTATAAAAGCCTGCATGACCGAGGAAACTTCGAATTCCCTTGACGGTCGTGGGATGAGGTAATTTTGCGATAACATCGACTTTGGCACGGTCCACCTCAATACCGGCTTTTGAGATTTTATGGCCGAGGACTATACCCTCTTTAACCATAAAGTGACACTTCTCCCAATTCAGAACTAGGTTAGTGTCTTCACACCTTTGGAGCATTTGTTCTAAATGGGAGAGACAAGACGAAAAAGAATCACCATACACGGAAAAATCATCCATAAAAACTTCCATTGTCTTCCCGATCATATTGTGAAAAATGGCGGTCATACATCTCTGGAACGTGCCTGGGGCATTGCATAAGCCAAAGGGCATACGTCTATAGGCAAAAGTTCCGTAGGGACAAGTAAAAGTGGTTTTCTCTTGATCGGGAGGATCGATGGGAATTTGAAAATAGCCAGAAAAACCATCAAGAAAACAATAAAATTCATTTCCTGCAAGTCGTTCAATCATCTAGCTGGAAAAACACCTACCCTAACCCTAGAATCGGACTTAGGGTTTGCGGCTTACAAAAAGTGAAGTTATAATGTTATATTTATAGGCTGATTTTCTGTCGGCAAAGGGTGACGGCGTCAGCCCTAACAAGTGACGGAGTCAGCTCGATTTTTTCACCAAATTGTAGATCTTTTCGTCCTCTTCGCGTGGCCTTTTGAATCACCCAAATCCGAGTTTGTATGAAGATTTTATGGCCAAAACAGTGACAGCTACTCCGCGCGCATGTTGTGATGAGTTTAACACTAGACGACCTACCTGACGGCGTCAGGTTATAAATCTTCTGGGCCATCTCTCTTTAAAGTAACACTAGACGGCCTACATTCAAATACACCTGACGGCGTAAGGTACGTGGTCAGGTGTTAATCCTTGATTTCTTCTCTTGGGCGTCTGGTATAACATAAATCTACCTCTTTTGTCTTCAAGTGACGGCGTCACCTTATGGTTCTTGACGCCGTCAGGTACTGTTTCCAGCATATTTTGAGACTTTGTCGTTTTCTTCACTTTTATGCTCCAAAAACGTCCAAATATGCATGTTTTCCAGAATTCCTCTCAAAAGTACCTAAAATGACAAAAGGAACGATTTAGGGCAATATTTGATCACATTTATACGAATTAGGGCTTAAATGACCCCCTAAAAGCGTAACACTTTTTGTCTCATCATATTACAGTTCCTCTTTTGTCGTCAAACTGAACTATGTACTTAGCATCACATAGTTGACTGACACTGATGAGATTGTACTTGAGACTATTAACATAAGCAATTCTTGTAAAAACTATACCATTACAGTTCACTGAACCATAACCTTCAGTGGGAGCTGATGAGTTATCGCCAAATACTACCTTGGGTCCTGGTTCTTCCACATATTTGTGCAGATATTGTTTCACAGCAGTCATACTTCTTGAGCATCCACTATCAAGATGCCAAACAGGATCTCTGGCATGTCTCTACACAAACAGTAAACTGGGTTAGTTTTTCTTGTTAACCCACTTCCTAGTGGGCTTGGGTCTAATAGAATTCATAAACTTGTTAATGGACTCATGGTCAGTGGTGGAGTGAATAGAACTTCCACATATCTTGCATTTGGTGCTTGAAGAGGACTCAGTAGACTGAGATGTGTTAGTTGTCAGTCCTCTTCTAGCCTTTATGACATTGTCATGTCCTGATGCATCATGGGAAGGGTCTCCACAAATTTCACAACAAGGATACATAAGACAATCAACAGGGTGATGGTCATTGAATCCATAGTGAGTGCAGGGTTGAAAAGGCTTATCCTTTTGTTTTGGGGTTTGCTTTGAGGCTGAAGCGTACTTGTGAGCCTGAGTCTTGTAGCTTGCTTGAGCCTTCAAGGAGTTGGTGTAAGACAAGTGGTCAGAAGTTCTGTGGTCTTCTTGCTTGCATATCATGCAGAACAAGATCCTATAACAGTCATCAGTGGCATGATTTGTATAGTTACATAGTTCACATCTTTTCAGGGGATTGTGTGAGGATTTTGGTTTGGTAGTACTTGAGGAAGCTGAAGTTGGAACCTTATCATTAGATGAGATTTTTTCAGTTGATTCCAACTTTTCACTTAGCTTCCTGACAAGTTCAGCTAGCTGATCATATTTTGAATCAGTGCTGTCAGGTTTGACCTCAATGGAGGTGAATGGTGTTGAGGCTTCAGTGGGAGCTGGTAATGTTTTGTTTTGTTCAGAGTTGGGCCTTTTCAGGATCGTTGTGCCTAATCCCACCCTCTCCTTAAGAGAGTGTTGAGAGTAGACAAGAGGTCCTAAGTCAGAACAAAGTTCAGCTCCCTGAAGTACTTTCAATGGTGGAAGTGGGGCTATGGACTCAGTTGGAGACTCAGTGACGGACTCAGTACTACTGGGTTCGTCAGTGACTCCAACATTTCTTTGATAGCCTGACTTTCAGGTACTAAGATTCTCCCAGTGTTGTGATTTGGTATTTTGCCGTAAGGACTAAGTCTTTCAATCCAGTCAGTAGGTTTGGGATTCATTTCTTTTTCAAAAGAAGTACCAGCTGGTCTGAAGGTCCTTTCACTGAGAGTCTTACTTGAGGATTCAGTGAGCTGATCCTCTCCTAGCATTTTCCTTTTAGTGCTAGGAGTGAGACTGACAGTTTCATAGACTCTTGGGTTTTTCTTGGTCCAGCTATCAAAGACCTATTTTTCTTTCTTATGTTCTTCCTGAAGAGCATGGTTTTGTTTTACTAATTCAGTATTTTGAATTTGAAGTGTGACATTTTCAAGCTTAGTTTGTTTAAGCATAAGAAGTTCATCTCTGCACTTATTCAATTCAAAAGTGAGTTTATTGTACTTTGAAAACAGGTTTAACCTTTGCTCTTCAACATACTTAAGATCAACATTAATGTAATCTAAGTAAGACTGCCAATCACTATTATCATCCATAGAAAGTAAGATGTTTACCTTTCTCATGGTGATGTTGACCCATTCACCACTTCTGGCATGCCTTTTGCCCACAGCCAATTTGTTGTCATCTGAAAGTGCCATCAGTGCACTGACATGAAATTCTTCATCTTCTGAGGATATGGATTCCTCATCCCAGTCAAAGGTTTCAGTAACCAGCCCTTTGTTTTTAGCCTGAGAAGGTTTAGGGGCCTGAGGTGACTGAGGAACTGAGGGAGCTACCTCAAGAAGTGCAAGTTTGGCTTTTACTTTTCTATACTTGGCTTCAAAATCTTTTTGAGAACTATTCTCAGTTTTGTTTTGAAAGTATTGAGGAGACTGAAATATTTTTGGTTGAAATTTAGTTCCTGAGGAATTGTTTCCTGAAAACTTGTATGAGGGTTCTGAGGTTGTTTTTGAGAAACAGTCTTTTGCAAAGTGACCCTTATTGCCACATTTAAAACACTCAGTGTTTTCATTTGCTTTAGTTTTTGGAAAAGTTTTGTTTCTATTGTTAAACGTTTTGAGTTTGCAAGGAGTGCCCTTTCATGAAATTCAATTTGTAAATCATTTAGGTACTCCTCACTGCTCCTCTCATCAACTTCATCATCTGAGTTTTCTTGGAAGTCCCGAACAATACCATTAGAGTAGAAAGCAGTGGATATGGGTACAGTGGTCAGGGTCCTTTTGATATCTTAAGCCTTAGGATATCTCCTAGAGATTAGGTTATCCTCATAGAGAAATTTACCATAAATCTCAGGAAGCTCAAGATTTTGAAGATGGTTGGCATTTCTTAGACCTTGAGAGAAGTTTAACCACTTCTCAGGGAGACAGTTGACAAAGCCAACATTGATTTCATGCTTAGACAGGGTGACACCATCATTGGTCAATTCATTTAGGAGGGTTTTGTACCAGGTATAGGTCTCTGAGAGACTTTCAAAATCTTTGGCCCTGAAGGTATTGTATTCAAGTTTCAGGTCCATGATTCTGTTTTCCTTGGTATCTGAGGGACCTTCATAGCTATGAACCAAGTCAGTCCAAGTCTGCTTTGTAGTTGGACAGTTGATGACTGATTCCATTATATCGTCAGGAACAAGATATAATGATGCTTTTCAGGCGTTGGTCTTGATTGACCACCCTTCTTTCATCAGGGGTCCACTGAGCTTCAGGTTTGACTAAACCAGTAGCTGTTTTAGGGATATATGGACCTTCATTAATCAATGTGATGTAATAAGGTTCCATCCCAGTTAAGTAGCAAAGCATGTGCTTTTTCCACTTATTGAATTTTCCAACTTCAAGTCGGGGAGCTGTAGCAGTATAGCTTCCTCCCTTTTTATCGACTAGTTGGGGTACATCACTTTCGAACATGGTAGGATCTTGATTTTAAAAACTTTGAGCACTCTGCTATTTTGAAAGTTTTATAAACCAGAGGCTCTGATACCACTTGTTGGACTCGTTTACACGGATAAACTAACTACAAAGTTAGTTTAAACATGCACCATGCTTAAGTAATGTGTTGAAACACTTTGAAAGTTATTTGAAAGAAATGTAAAGTAAGTAGACACGATATTTTTCAACGTTTAATTCTTATTAGAAATCAATCAAAGAATTATACCCAAGTGTTTGCGGAACAACACTTGGGATTGAAATGACAAGTATGGTATGACTCCTCTCTAAACTCAAGCTAAGCTAGAGTGACAACTAAAGGTCCTACTGAGCTATCTCAGGGACTAGGTTGTTCTTTTGAGGAGTAAAACTTGTTTGTGAATGTCTAAGCATTAATTGACAAACTTGTCCACTTTTACTCCTCTCTTATGTTTCCTATTTATACACAAGTGTTTTACAACCGTTATGATAAAGACAAATGATGACCTAAGCTAGTGGAGACAAAATACTTACGTATTTTGTCTCTGTTACATTAGGCTATTTTGGGCATAAGACAATTCTCCTTTCTGAGTAGCAGTGATGACACTATCCCTGGCGTTTTGCCTTTCAGGGAAAGTTTGACTTCAGGTGATAAGGACAACATCTTATCTCTTCAAAACTTTCCCGCTCCATCCCGCCTAATCTTCAGTCCTTAGGCCTTCATTCTTCAGTCTTTAAGTCATAATTCTTTAGTTGTTGAGGAGTCTTGGGGTTCAGTGAGTTATTGTCATCACTTACTGAACCCATCACCTTCTTCTTTGGCTAAGGTGTCACTCACTGAGATCCGCCTCACTGAGTGGAGAGGCTTTCTTCTTAGACTCGTCCTTGGCATCCTGAAGGTGACTCACTGAGCAACTGTTCACTCAGTGACCTGAAGATGTTTAATGTTTTTTAACACTTAGCTTAATTTGTGTTCAAATATTTGTTTAATGAGACTTGGGTACTGAAGTAACCAACATTAGTTTTAGACTTTTCTAGAATATTTTTTTAAATAAGGACTCATGTTATTACGTCACAATACTGTGATAATATTATTGAGTTGGTAATCACGGATGTGAGATACAACCATTCTTCTATACTGATGATTTATGTGTTATCCTCTTTTTGCTTCTGAATAAAATCCGAAAGAGACTTCAATAGAACTTTGATTTATGCCTTATCTAGCTGATAGTTTTTCGTAACATTTTTTATGGTTTAACTTCTTTTTTTATTTTTTTTTATTTTTTTTAAGTTTTTTATATTTTTATATACAAACCAACTTTTAGTAATTTTTTTAATGTTTTATTGAAAACTTATACACTTAATATTTGTATTTTTACTATAAAAACATTAAGCTATGATAGAATTAGTTGTGAGTTCAGGGGTTTTCTATTAAGCTTCTCAAAAAAGCTTATAGCTTTATCATAAACTTTTTGTGTTATGGTAATTGAATAAGCCAATAAGCACCTTTAATAAGCATAACTAAACACCCCTTTAGTTCTAATAAGTTTTCTTATTTGATGTTAGGACTAACTTTGTTGTTATCCTCACTATAATGCAACATCTTAGTGGTGTTTGCAGTTTTATGATCTTATCGCACACACTAAAATGTAATGCAATTTGTTATGTGCATTTATTAGAGGAGGATTAAGTATCAACAAATGATTGTCGTGGAAGGATTTTGTAACCACCCATAAAATCTCACCACTATCATTCCTACTACAAATACCTATATCAGGTATTTTACAGGTAATTTTTTGCTTTTTATGTGCATTCACTACCTGCATGTAGAGATGGCAACGGGGCCGGGTATGCGGGGAATGGTTGATACCATCCCCATCCCCGAAGTTAGATAGTTATCCCCATCCCCATCCCCATCCCCGTCGGGGGTCACAATTGCATCCCCATCCCCATCCCCTATGGTGAACGGGGATCCCCAATGGGGAATCAGGCATTTTTTCCCCATTGCATAATTGACATTTTAAATAGATTTCAAATGGTGCAACCATACTAAACGCAAACAAAATTCATTCATTAGATTAAGTTCAAGCATTCGAGAAAACATAGTAAAGAGTACGACTTATTGTAAGTACGAAAACGACTACAATTGGAAACAAAAACGCGAACTAATCCAACATGCAAAGGTACAATGACCATTAACATGAGTATATTAGCTATTAATTGAGAAGTTTTTAAATATTATACACGTATATAATTTTATTCATGTATAAAAGATATTCGGGGATGGGTTCGGGGACGGGTACGGGGACCCGAGGGTATTACCATCCCCGCCTCCAAACCCGCTTGTGAGTAATGGAGATTCCCCATCCCCATCCCCATACCCGGTCAACTCGGGGATTCCCCGGTCAAATCGGGGTCGGGTATCGGATTCTCCGTCGGATTCGGATTTTTTTGCCATCTCTACCTGCATGACTCTCTAGACCTGCTCACGTATCTACACAAGCCAAATATCTCTACACATACATCCTATAAGCCCCTGGTATGTCAAGCATAAGATCACAACACTACCACAATAAGTAATTGTTGATATAAATAATGCATAAAAACGTTATTTATATTTTTTGATATCTCTATGTTTTGACGATCACAAAATGTAAAAACATTAAACGAAAGATTACTACGTAAACAAGTATTTAGTTACAAATTTCATTTCACTCAACAAAATCACTTAAGGTATGAATAAACAAATGTCTAATACATTTTATGATCTAAGGGATTTTTATTTAGACATTAGAAAGTTTATAAAATTGTATAAACATCTTATATATTTTTGAAAAATATTTTTGGTAATTAAAGGAAAATGTTTAATTCATAACAAATATATGAATTCAAATTTTTAACCAAAATCAGTTAATTTTTCACCAAATAAACTTTCCTCAAAAAAGGACAAAGTTCTTGGCCATTACAGGAGGGCGGCCCCTGTAGGATACTCATAATCTTAAACACGTATGGTCTTGTATATATGGTTCGAATTCAAGAAGAAAAACAAGTAAAGAAGTTAGAGAGAGAAAGTAGAGGTTGGGAGCCTTTTCTAGTGAGAGAAACACCCATATATTAGCTTAAAATATGAGAAGGTCCAACCCTCTCCACATGTGGAGAGGGGTATTTATAGTTACACTTACTAGTTGCCTCTACTAGGCTGTCGATCGAGCTGACAGTGGGTAAAGACCCGACCCGACTCCACAAATATTAACTAATACTAAACTACGTACTAACTACTATAATAAATACTACGAGCTACAACATGCTAAACATTACTCGGGGTGACCGAATCTTCTTATATAAAAAAACATATTCTTAACAGTCTCCCCCCTAAGAGAGGTCACCCCGGAAATTAATACATTAAACATTGAAGTTCAGCAACTAAATCTTTGTCGATGTTCTTTGTAGCTCGTAGCCTTTGATTCTTCATTGTCATGAACTTTGCGCTTTCAGCAGTGGAATTTAGATGACTTGTTTAATATGTTGGATGATCTTTGGCTTTACTTTGAGTTCTTCATCCAAATGAGTATCTTTAAGCCATTTTTGAGTAGTATCGTCTCCATGTGATTTGAATGACTTTGTATTGGCATGCTCACACTTTTTAGGATCATGATCTTCTTCATCAGAGTTGTGGAAGCATAGTTGAAGCCCATTCAATGATCATGATTTCTTTGAATTTGATGTTGAAGTGTGAACATGAGGTGATGGATCAACATCTTTTCAGCAAGCAGCCACAATCGCCAGCTTCTTTATCTCCGGTGGGTGTACGCCTTTCCGACATGCTCATACATCTTTGTTGAGTGCATCTCCATGGTTGAATACTTCTGAATACTCCTTTTAGATGTTGGTATGAGCATGTGGAACTAGAGTGATGGTGGTGAAAATGATAAGGTTGGTATGTTGAGCTGCATGAAAATTGGTTAGTAATAAACATACCAGCACTTACAGGTTCGGACTTCGAGATCGTCAATAGCATAGTGTGAAGACTTTCTCTAATCCTTACCAAGGCCGTTCCCAATCGGATACCCTCGAAAGGGCTTTCACTGACATACCGTAGTACATCAACGATTAGGTGAGTCGCTGGAGATCACCCCACGACTGTAGACCTTTTGGAACACCACCGCGAACACTAAGCGTAACCCACAAGGAGTTACCGAAGCGACCTGCTTTCAGGGCTGTTTGTTGTTGACCCTGGCAGGAGTTTCCACTCAATCACTGGGAAATACATATGTATATTCCCTCATAAGTGTTCTTGGCAGATTGCTAAGATCTGCGAAGGACTCAAAATATTACAACTGATGTCCTTAATGTTGGACAACTAGTGTAGAAGTATCAAGTGTACCTAAGAGATCTTTTGATGCATCTCGTGGCTCTAGACTCGATAAGTGCAAATTGGTTATCCTATGCGGAGACTAGGGAGGGGTCTCCTGCTTCAATATCAACCATCTCTAAGAGATGAGTCGATAGATTACACCGGTTCCCAGTGAGAATGAAACAAGCTCTTTTAAGAGAACTTGAGTGGTTGGAAGGTTTTTAGTGCAGTGCGTCACTGGGTCCATGACGTCTTGTCTTCAATACCAGTGTTACCTTAGTAACAACCAGTAGTAGATAAGTTGAACCCGGTTTCTGCCCTAAGGTTAAATAATTGGAGGGCTATTTCTTTTCACCCTTTCTCATTTCATTTCTTTTTAATTCTTCAACCCCTTCAGTGCTTACCGAGACTTCATCACTAGAACCTTGTTGGGTTTGTTCCAGTCCTAGCTCTATCTCAGTCGGCACTCTTCCCTTTCTCACTTTTCTCCTTTTTTTTAATCAATCCTAAGGACTTCTAATCTCTCTAGTGGATTGTCCCTGGGAAGATCCCTCCGGTTCTGGTGGATCATGTGAACATATACCTAACCTTACCATCCTTATAACTCCATGCATTAAAGTAAAGTGATCGGTCTTTTTGTATCTTTCCACAATCGCCATATAACCAAATCATTGAAAATTCTCTCAAAGTGTTTATGATCAAGAAACACATTTTTGCCAACACCTTGAGAGTTTTATGAATTTTCAAATGCTCCCCCTTAACATGTGCTCATAGGTTTTAGTTAGAAATTTGCACATGTCGGGGTGAGTTGCACTTTTTGAATTGATCCAATCTTAATAGACATATATCCTAGGGACACGTTTACGTTGCTTAGTTAAAGGGATCCATTATCAGCTTTTAGGTGATAACTAGCCCTAATAACTAACTTGAAGTTGTTAACATTCCTTAATAAGGAAGTTAGACCCGTCAAAGTATACATCTAAGAAGAGTTTTGATGAACTCAAATAAGTACATTTTATTAGCATCATTTATCCTATTTATTTAACTTGTTTTACCTTATTATGTATGAGAATCGGTGCTTTAATGTTTACTTTAGTGATTCTCAGGTAAAAACAGGTAAAAGGTGAAACTTGGCGATTTTGGACTAATTACGGAGCAAAACGAACAAGATGTCAAAAGTCTACTGAAACCCAGAAGATGCGCCGTATCTCACTCAACAGATTCGCCGCAATATCATACTTAGATGAATTCAAAGACCATTGCCAGACTTTGAAGAATGCGCCGCATGGAATTCTACCATGCGCCGCATATGAAACTCTGGTCAAAGAAGAAGATCAAGCTCGTTCTACTCCAGATACGCCGCATCACACAATTAACATACGGCGTACCACTATCAAGACTTCACCAGAAACAATCCAAGACAACTGAAGGACATGCGCTGCATAAAGATTCAAGTTATGCCGCATCTAAAGGCGGTGTACGAATTCCATAATATAATAAGCTTGGACCCCACACGAAGTTAAGTCAATGCGCCGCAGCTCATCATTACATGCGCCGCATCGAACCCTCAGACAGAAACTATAAATACCCCAAGACCTAGACGAATTTTGTGTGCACCATAACCCTAAGGAGACGAATTCAGACGAACAAGCAACACAAGACACACCCCAAACGAAGATCTTAGAGCTGTAAGAAGGTGCTGCATGTATTTAATTCATTAAGTAGTTTTGTTTTATTGTAATAGTAAGTGATGTGTGCTATTTTACACATACTTTTGACCTTAGTTTAAGTGTGTAAAAGACCAAAAACTAACGTGAAACGCCAAAGATATAGTGTTTTTGTGTTTGTGACTGTGCAGGAAAGGATATTGCATAAATGGCATGAAAACCAACCAAAAAGCCCTAAACGAGCACGAGATTTGGAAAAGAGTCAAGAAGCCGAGTCAACGATGAAATTTGCTTAAGTAAAGCCCGTGACGATGTTTTCATTACTTAAAAGCTCATGAATATGAAAGAGACACGTAATCGAAGATTAAAGATGATTATCATATATAAGCTTCCCAAATTCGAGCAAGTGATCACTTTTATATCATTGAAGACTTTTTGAAGACTCGTCAACATATTTCCTCAAGATTACAAGGACTAAAGTTTACTTTTTAGAAGTCGTTTAGTAGTGTAATAGAAGTTTATGTGTCATTTCATAAACAATATGAGTTGAGGGGGCTAGATGTAAAAGGAATCCACCATGGATCCCTTAAATACCACCCTTAAGCTTCATTTTGAAGCTAGTCTTCATTTTTATTTTAGTCTTTAATTTCCTTTTAATTTCATGTCATTTATTTTCTTGTCATTTATTTTAATGTAAGTTTTATTTTAATGCACTTTTAATTTTCATGTCTTAATTTACTTATTGTCATTTAATCTTTATTGTCTTAATCTTTACAAGTTCTTTCTTAATCTTTACAAGCTTTTATAAATTTTCTTGTCACCTTTGCATGGTTTTTATTTGAGTCGCATAAAATAGCTTATGGGTTAGGGCTTGCAAAATAAGTCGTGGCTTATTTGCTTATTTTTAAGCTTATTTCAGTGTCTAAACGTATTTTTATTAAGTATTAATAAGTTTTATTTACATTTTATAAAATTTTCTCACGTTAAAAAGTCCAAGTATTTTCTTAGGGTTTAGCGAGTTGCTAGATTTTTTCTAGCGAGTATTGATTTTGTGATGTGTAGGCTAGCGAGTTTGAACCTAGTCCAGCGAGTATGAAATTTTAAGACCTAGCGAGTTGGGATCAAAGGACCTAGCGAGTTTGGTCCATGTGCTTAGCGAGTTTGGAGCCTAAGTCCTAGCGAGTTTGGTTTAAACTCCTAGCGAGTTTGTAACCTTTTTAGCGAGTATGCCTTTTAAAAGTATAGCGAGTATGGTTATATTTCTTGTTTTAGCGAGTATGGTCTTGTTGTTTTAGCGAGTATCATTTGTGTTTGATAGCGAGTTGGGTATTGGTGTCTTAAGTTTTTGAGTCGTGTTGAGTCGAGTCTTGTTTTCTTATCTTCATTTCTTATTTCTTTCTCTAGTCGAGTTAGACTTTCTTTTCACCTCATCGTTCTTCGAGTGAGGTTTTCTTTATTTCATTTCCTTAACGTTACTCTGCCGAATTTTCTTTAAACTTTTTTTTTAACTTAGTTTATTTTTCTTTCTACTTGTTTTATTTTCTTTTAAACATTTTCTTTTCTTTGCTTTTATTAATTCAATTTAAAAACCAAAAACATTTTACATACTTATTTCATTTTCGTTTCTTTCTTTCTTTTATTTCTTTTCACGTTTATGTTTTCTTTTCTCGTTTATTTTAGCTTCTTTAACAAGTTTTACTTCTTTTAAATTCTAAATAACGTTTCGTAGTGTAACTAAAACACAAATCATCTTTTAAACCCATTCACATCACATAACTCACGGTTTTGAACGACGAGATCCATTTCAACCCTCGTTGGGACTACGACCCGAGGTTTGCTTGCTTTCACTAGCTAGTTCAGCCTCGATCAGTTTTTGGCGCCGCTGCCGGGGAGCGGTTGATAAGATTAAGTTGTTTGATCGTTCGAGACTTGTGATTTGAAGACCCTTCTTTTAGAAGTTAACACTTTTTCTTAAAAAAAAAAAGAAAAAAAAACAAAAAAATTTATAAAACCTATAAAAACCAAAAATATTTTCTCTTTTCTTTTATAAACTTATATAAACCAAAAAGATTTTCTTTTCTACTTTCTTTTTCACTTTGTTGTGTTTTGATTTGTATGATCACTCGTTCCAAGTCTAACTTGAACGAGTCGTCTTCTTCTTCCACAGTGCCAACTAACCGCAGTCGTCGTAGACGGAGGCAAAGAAACGTACCCGAGTTACGTGATCTTCCTAATCCCATCACCGAGATGGCCGACCAACGCACGATGCAGGAATTGCTCCAATGTCCTACCGAAGGATATGGAGATGCTATTGTTCTACCCCAAATCCTTTCTGAGAATTTTGAGCTTAAAACCGGTTTGATTCAACTTGTCACTTCTAATCAATTTCAGGGTTTTGAAAGGGAACGATATAACCAATTTTCAGCAACGTTTTGATGAAAGCTTTGGTGAGGCATGGGAACGTTTCAAGGATCTTCTTCGCAAGTGTCCTCACCATGGTTTCTCCGAATTGCACCAAATCGATACGTTTTATAACGCTTTGACTCAAAACGATCAAGATTCTTTGAACTCAGCCGCCGGTGGCAATATCTTGAATCGTACGCCACGGGATATTCTTACTATCATTGAGAACAAATCCAAGGTTCCGACTTCTCGTAACAAACCGAATGTTTCGAAAGCAATGTTGTTTAATCCTTCTTCTTCGACGTCATCGGCCCAACACCGATGCTTTACGTTTGATGATGAAAGAGTTTAAGAACCAGAATCAGAAACCCGAGCCCGTTAAAGCTGTTAATGAAGTGTGTGTGATTTGTGGTGGTCCCCATCAGTATTATAATTGTCAAGCCACCGATGGCCAAATTGGTAATGCTAACGTTGCAGCTGCTAACTTTATTCAAAACCAAGGTTTTAGACCTAACAACCAAATGGGACTACCAGGATTTCCACCATTGCAAACTCATCAAAACCGTTACCCTCAAAATAACCAAGGTTATCAAAACCAAGGTTACAACCAAAACCGTGCAACAAGCTACAATCAAAACCAAGGTTATCAAAATTATCAAAGTTCTCCACCCCAACAAACTTTTAACCAACAACCACCACCAAGGTCAACGTCTCCTGAGCTCGCCAATTACATCAAAACCAATGACGTGAGCATGCGAGCAATGCAAAACCAAATCAACAACTTGAAGGTTGACTTTAAGAAGGAAATCGACGCGTCAATGTCTCAACAGACTAATGAGCTTAAGCAAATGATGAACGCTTTTATGCAAATGAATCAAACATCATCGTGGAGTTGTCTTCCAAGTAATACGATTCATAACCCACGTGGTGATTTGAAAGCGATTACGACTAGAAGTGGTGTGTCATACGAAGGACCCACGGTTCCGACTACCTCGTCTTCTTTACCCCCTAAGGTGGTCGTCCGTGAGACCGAGGCGACAAAGGATAAGGAAATTCCTACTAACAACGGAATGACCGAATACATCCAACCTCTGGTTGTCCAAAGTGAACCAAAGTTTAAAAGATCATTGCCTTATCCGGTTAACCCAAAATTTCGTGAAAAAAATCACCAACAAATGAAAAAATTTCTTCAAAATTTTCAAGATATTCACTTTAACTTAAGTTTTGCGGATGCTTTGCTTTATATGCCTAAATTTGCTACAACTTTCAAAAGCTTAATGAGTAACAAAGAAAAACTGTTGGAGATTGCTAACGCGCCTTTAAATGAGAATTGCTCTGCGGTTGTCCTAAAGAAACTTCCCGAAAAACTTGAAGACCCCGGCAAATTTCTAATTCCTTGTGATTTCCCGGGAATGATTGAATGCCTAGCCTTGGCCGATCTTGGCGCAAGCATCAATCTTATGCCCTTGTCCGTTTGGAAAAGACTATCTCTTCCCGAACGAACTCCTACTCGAATGACTCTCGAGCTCGCGAACCATTCAATCGCTCATGCAAAAGGTATCACTGAAGATGTCATCGTGAAGGTTGGAAAGTTCTATTTCCCGGTTGATTTTGTTGTTTGTGATTTTGATGCCGATCCTCGAGTTCCTCTCATTCTTGGGAGAGGATTCTTGAAGACGAGCCATGCTTTAGTTGATGTTTTTGCGGAAGAAGTCACTCTTCGAGTTGAGGATGAGGCCATTACGTTTAATATCCAACAAACTTCTACAAACGCCGCCAATACATTTTCGGTTAAACGTATTGATGTCAAAGATGTTAGTAATGAAGTTTCGTCCGAGTCTTCCAATCCTTCCCTTCCGAGTGAGGGAAGTGATTTCTCTATGGAAGAGCTCGAGGTTTTCTCTCATAATGATCCCGTTTTACCTCAAATTGATGAAGCCGTCTTTGATATGGAGGGAGATATTCGCTTAATTGAAAAATTGTTTAATGAACCACCGTCAACTCTCCCTCCCGAAAAAGTCAACTTGGATGCTAAACCGTTTGAATCCGATTCTAAGTCCAAAGATCAAAGTAGTGGCAGTACCACTTCTAGAGTCGATGCTCTTCTTGAGGAGTTCGCCGATGAACTCGCTCTCCTTGATTCCATTCCACGAGAGGATGAGGACGTTGAATCCGACTTACGCAGATTGGATTTTTTACTAAATAATAACGATGACGATTTTGTTGATGTTCAAGTTAATCAAAAACAAGTTGATAATTTTTCAAATCAAATTTCATCACTTGGTTCGCACTTTGAGCTTACCAACGAGCAAAGTGATGATGAACTTTTTGATTTCAAAGCCGATCAAAGTGAGTGGAAAAACATTTTATATGGAAAGTATTTTGAAGAAAAATCTTTTGATGATCAAAGTGATGATGAACTTTTTGATTTCAATACTGATCAAACTGAATGGCGAAATATTTTATATGGGAAATCTGTTGATAAAAAATCTTTTGAGGAAAAATCTTTTGATGAAAAGTTCGATGATGAAAAAGAATTCAAAAAGGAGTTTAAAATGGTAACAAACAATGAGGAATCTACTTTTGAGCTAAATGATTTATCTTCTTTTGAGGATGATTTGTTTCCTTCTGATGAGTCCACCATCGAGTACCTTTC
>LBNU01001053.1:3595-29010 GCA_014162995.1 Artemisia annua | reverse complement strand
TCCCACACCCTTTGCGTTGTATCCATTTTTGGTACACGATACCCCTAGTACACCCTTCCGAGCCTATCCTTTCATTTCGACCTTTGAGCATCTTACTCAAAGTGAGAATTTGTTACACCCCACTAAATGTACACCCAAATCGCCTTAGCCTACCTTGTATGCACCCACCTTTGGTGCATTATTGTGAAAACATTTGTTAAACCCTTAGTTAATTATCCGGTCAATTACATGGTTGCTAAGTTAAGTCATATCCTTGTACATATTGTTTGGGGACGATTGGGACTCATAGGTAAAGTACTAGTGTAATGAAGTAATGGGGAAGAACAACATTATTACCCCCATACGTGCTAAATATTTCAAAAAAAGTACTCCAAGTTTTTCGATTATCTTAATTCGAGTCATTAGAATAGTGATTGTAAAGTTATGTAAAGATTCAAGTGTAAGGGGAATGCAACTCCTCTATGATGTATTATTTTGGATGGTAGGGCAAGAGTGTATGAAAAAAAAATCGAAAAAAATACAAAAAAATATGAAAAAAAAAGAAAGAAGAAAAACATACGGACTACCATCCCGTTTCCTTTTATGTTCCTTTTTAGTTTTTATTATTTCATTTTTAGAATAAGATTGAGTCGAGTCTTCACTTAAGCAACGATGTAGAGTGCATGTATTTGATCATGATAATTAGCTTGCCACCACTAAAATACCCTTTATTCCAACCAAACCGCGTTATCATATCCCTACACCTTACGTTACAACCCTTTATAAAGACCTCTTTGATAGTTTATCTTAGGTGCTTACGCCTAGTGGAGGAGTAATTGATCCTCTCCCAAGCCTATGGTAATCTATTTGCTATGACAGGTAGTGAGTGTTATTTTCCGTTTCCATTTATGAGATATAAACTTTATGACATTTGAGAGATGTGAGAATCCAAACACTATTTGTGAGGTGCTGGTGTATGATTTCCATGCTTGTTATGATTAGGGTCGAATAACTATTTGTTGTAATTACTTTTATATTCGTGTTAAATGACCCCTAACTCATATTTTGATTGGAATAAAAGCTCATTTGCTTGAGGACAAGCAAATGCCAAGTGTAAGGGTATTTGATGAGACGAAAAGTGTTACGCTTTTAGGGGGTCATTTAAGCCCTAATTCGTATAAATGTGATCAAATATTGCCCTAAATCGTTCCTTTTGTCATTTTAGGTACTTTTGAGAGGAAATCTGGAAAACATGCATATTCGGACGTTTTTGGAGCATAAAAGTGAAGAAAACGACAAAGTCTCAAAGAAGCTGGAAATTACAACCTGACGGCGTCAGGAGTCACAAGGTGACGCCGTCAGTAAGGATGACAAAAGAGTGGAATTCAATTATCAAACGACAGGCCAGAAAGATTTCAAGAATTTACACCTGACGGCGTCAGGTGTTAGAAGATGTAGGCCGTCACGTGTTAAGTTAAAGAGAGACGGCCCAGAGAGTTTTACAAGCTGACCACGTCCCAAATGGATCTAGGCCATCCGAGAACCCTAATGGCGGCGAGCTGACGGCGTCAGGCCCTATAAGCTGACGCCGTCCGAACTTATTTTCTATATATATTTTCCAAATTTTCATTCATTGAGTGTGGAACTTTGTGGAGAACTTTTAGGGCAAACCCTAAAGACGAATTTTCTGTGACTTTTAGGGTTTCCAACCCTTGGAACCCTAGTGCTTAATTAAAGATAAGTCTTCACTTTAATTCAATCAATATGTCTATGTGTTGGTTGTCTATCTATCTTGCTTGTCTTTCAATTAACATGAGTAGCTAAATTCTCTAGTGTTTGCTTAGATCTAATGAAACCTAACTATTGATTATTGGTTAATTGGTGTGTGTTGTTGTTTGTTGGGATGATTGTTTCATCGATGTTAGGCTCAAGAAAACTGGCCAACCTCCTTTATGGTAACGTGCTTGAACGTCTTGGGAAACATGTAGTCAAGGCATACTAGGCTATTAAGGTAGTATCTAACGCATGAGACACTGTTTACAATCCCTATGGTTGTGTCGTGCATGGCATAGGAGGAGACAAGAGCTCATAGAATTGGAGAGATATGTATGCCACTCCATGCGTTATTAGGAATACACCCTTCATCCACACAAGTAACATACATATCAATTAACCGGTAAAAGATAGTTAGGGAGTAATGAAATCTAAGTAAACACAATTTTCTCCATATTGTTTTCACAACCACAATAGTTTAGATATTTATTTTATTTTAATTTGCAAAAGTAGTAAACTTGGGTTAGTTGACTAGCAACTAATTCCGCCCTTCTTCCAAAACCGAGATTTTAATTGCTTTCATAAAAATATAAAAATACAAAAAGAATCTTCCTTCCACCCTTAGACCTATTAGATTAGCTATTCTATCCTAACGAACACTATTCCTTGTGAGAGAACGATCAATCCCCCGTACTTACCACTATCCTATACTACATCGGTCAGGTACACTGCCTGGTGGGGTTGTAAGCCTCTTGAGATCCCTCGAGAGGTAAAACCTGTTGTAAGGTTACAAAACCATGCATCATGCTTCGATCTTTCATGAGAGCTTTCATTTAGTTGAGATGTAAGTATGAGCATGTGGACGCCGGTGTTCAAGATGGTTGTAGTACCTGAAATGAAACAGTTAGCAATAAAACATCTGGTACTTACTGGTTTGGAATTAGAATTCATCGACAACATAGTGTGAAGACTCCTTCTAATCCTTACCAAGGCCGTTCCTAATCGGATACCCTCTAGAGGGCTAACACAGACATACATAAGTACACCCACGATTAGGTGAGTCGCTGGAGATCACCCCACGACTTTAGATCGTTTGAAACCATCGAACACACTAAGCGTAATCCACAAGGAATCACCGAAGTGACCTGCTGTCAGGGCTGTTTGATGTTGGCCCTGGCAGGATTTCCGTTCAATCATTCGAGAAATACGTAAGTAAATCCCTCATAAACGNTACCCTCTAGAGGGCTAACACAGACATACATAAGTACACCCACGATTAGGTGAGTCGCTGGAGATCACCCCACGACTTTAGATCGTTTGAAACCATCGAACACACTAAGCGTAATCCACAAGGAATCACCGAAGTGACCTGCTGTCAGGGCTGTTTGATGTTGGCCCTGGCAGGATTTCCGTTCAATCATTCGAGAAATACGTAAGTAAATCCCTCATAAACGTTCAAGGCAGATTGCTAAGATCTGCGAAGGACTCGATAATTTACACTTAGTGTCCAATGATGTAAGACACTTAGTGTAGAAGAATTTTGTGTTCCTAAGAGATCTTATATGTTATCTCATGGCTCTAGACTCGATAAGTGCACATTTGGTTTCCTATGTAGAGGCATGGAGCAGAGGGCCTCCTGTTTCAATATCAACCATCTCTAATAGACGATCGATAGATTACGTGGGTTCCCCGTGAGAATGAAACAAACATCTTTTGAGAGATGCCTGAGTGGCTGAGAAGGTTTAGGTGCATTGCATCACTGGGTCCATGACGACTTTTATCTTCAATACCGGTGTTGCCTTAGCAACGACCAGTAGCATATGAATTGAACCCGGTGTCTGACCTAAGGTTGATATTATGGAGGGCTATTTCTTTTCACCCTTTTCATTCGTTTCTTTTTAATTCTTCAACCCCTTCTTTCTCCTTTCATTCTTTACTCCTTTTTTTCATATCGTACCTAAGGACTTCTAAGTTCTAGCTATTGGTGATGTCCTTGGGTAGATTCCTCCGGTTTAGGCAGATCATAGGACGGTTTTTCCTATCCTTAGTCACCTTGTAACTCCATAACTATCCTATTGATGCCTTTGAACCAAATCTTTGAAAATCTCTCAAAGTGTGTTAGAGTATAAAAATTTTTGTTAACACTTTGAGGTTTTGGATTTCATATGAAATACTCCCCCTCAACATATGCTCATGATGGTTTTCAGAAATTTGCATATGTCGGAAGAGTTGGCACTTTTGAATTGATCCACTCTTAATAGTTATGTACCCGAGGGACACGTTTACGTTGCTTAGTTAAAGGGATGCATTATCAGCTTTTAGGTGATAACTAGCCCTAATAACTAACTTGATGTTGTTAACATTCCTAAAAGGAAGTTAGACCCGTCAAAGTAAACAACTAGAAAGAGTTTCTCGAAACGGTATTTTCTAATCGGATAAATCCTTTCGAATTAAGACATTTGTTGTTTCGTCAATTCGTGGGTCAATTCTGAGTCGAGCTCGTATGAGATAAGACTTTTTGACATCATATTTTAATCACTTTCTTTTTCTCCCCCTCAAAAATAGCATATTAAATGTTGTTTTTGTGAACGGTTTTGATTAAAATATGCCTTTTTGAGTCTTATGGGGAGATATCTACAAGACTTTGAAGATTTAAGAACGATGTTTTGATGCAAGTACTCCCCCTCAACAAGTGATTACTTATTGAGGTGTAATACTTGTCTTTTGAGAAGATTTGAAAAATACTGAAAGATTTGATTAAATCTACTCAAAAGTAAGAAGCCTTCGCTCCTTATATTAGGATTGTGGCACTGATGCGTACCACAGGGTCCTTTCATTACAAAGTGCGGGTTGTACACTGTTATGTGTGCACAAGCCATTGTTGTTACAAATCAAACAATTTTAGAAATTTATTGAAATGTTTATACCAGAAGAATGTGAGCTGAGCTAAGCATCGAAGACTGTGAACTTTGGATCAGGTCGTCGGAATGTTTAGACCGGAAATGATGGTCGAACCCCGATATAGCTTTCCAACCTTCTGATCTGTTGTCGACGATATAGCCTTTCTTCAATTGTGTGGACAAAGTTTCTGAGCATTCTGCGTCCATTGGCTTTCCACCTTGTTGCAATTCCCTCTTTCAGCCTCCTCTTTTCATCCTCCAACCTTTCTGCTAACCCATCACGAACCCGTTGTAGTGTGACATCACAAAACTTTTGAATCTCATCAAACCGCATGAATCGTATCTGATTTCTGCCGTTGAGGTAGGTGACTCCAAATGTCGGTTGTCGAACGAGAGTGTATTGTGACATTCCCATGATTTCAGGGATCATGAGTTGTGGTTGAGTGAGGTTGATGGTATTTTGATAACTTTCCACTACCAGCTGAAGATCTTCCACTCTTTCTTGAACTATTAATCGTCTGATGTAGAGCAGGAGAGATGCGATGAAGTTGTACTGTGTGTCTCGTTCAAAGTTGAGCAGCTTTCCTTGCACCTTTAGTAGATACATATCTTCAATGTCATTGACGGTTAGATCTGGGAAGTCTGCTTCATTTAACTTGTATCACTGCTCATCTTGCCTCTAGATGACAATTTCCTTCATGAAAGTGTAGCCGAACTTTCTTTCTTCCACGATCTCCATAACTGCAACTATGCGAAGCGGTTGCTTCACTTTTCCACTCGTCTTCAGATGAAGTCTGTGTGTATACCCGAGCTTTCGTCTTTCAGGCCAATGTTGAATTCCCAGAAGAGCATCTCTGTTGTATTCGACAATTGATTTGCAGTAGATTGGTGCGTGCTCTTCAATGTCTGGTAATTCATAACAGGCAGCTGGAATTGAAAGTGTGAGTGAAGTTGCGTATCGTTCCTTGGAGGTCTCGTGTGCATGCTGGAGGTAGAGAAAATCATTGTTGAAGAAGCGTCTGTAGGGGATCTTTGGTTTTTCCGGAAAGCCTAGTAGCGGTAGTGGTTTTGTCCAGTCGGTGAAGTAGGGTTTCTTCGTTTCAGTATCGACATTGGTTTCAGGGTTGAGCCAGTCGAACGAGCCAGATAATGCACAGGCTATGTTCTCCATGTGATAATCGAGTTCAACTTTATTCCCTGATCTCTTCTTGAGAAAGTATAGCTTCACGATTTATCCGCTTCAGCTCAGTCTTTGACAGCCTTTCAACTTGTAAATCCGACATAATACTCTGAGTCATCTGCAAAGTATTACCCGGCAATGGTTCGTCGGCCTCAAGCGGTGGTTGAGCTTTGATCATTGTAGTCAACCATTCAGAGTCACGAGCTTCGTCCATGTCTAGCCAAGAGAATTGAGTAGTCTTTTGTTTCTGCTTCTTAGACCTTGAAGACTTCTTCTTCTCTTTTGTTTTGGTTGTGTCTGATGGACCGGCTTGAAATGCAGGAATTTCTGATTCAGGTACTGCTGTTGCTGTTCCTTCCTGAGTATCAAGCTGTTGAAGCACAAAAGGTTCCTCTGAGTGAGTTGGACCGGAACCGGATGCTGGAGCTCTTTGTTTGGTGGGAGGAGCCTTGGAAGTCTTGCGTGGCTAGTGTGATGAAGATGGTGCTTCTGACTTCTTCGACTTCTTGCTTTTCAGATCAGAGTCAGGATCATCATCTTTTCTTTGTCGTTTGTGTGTGCCAGCAGCTTCCTTACAAGATTCTTTTGATGCAATGGCTTGAAGAGCTTTGAACATCGTTGATTCTTCAGGTGTCTTGTCCTCCTTATTTCTGAGCTTGACAGCTAACAGTGTTTGTAGTTGTGCAGTAGTTAACTCTTCCGGTGTTGGAGGAGCCCTGTCAGTGCGAAGGTAAAAAGGAGTTGACTCAAGCATACGTTCAACGGTGTGCTTGATCCTGGTGTCCAACGTTGAATTGATCGGCTCGATAAGAGAAGACACAGCCGGTTCAGCTACTGCGGCAAGATTTTCGTTCAGATATTCCTTTGTGTAGTTCATCACGAACACCACTTGGTTCATTGATTGTCAAGCTCGTTCCTTTCCTTTGTTCTTGTTCAGCAGCTTCCTTGCTTAGTTGTTTCGTTAGTTCAAGCCCTGGAAACTCTTCTTCTTCATCAGGTTGTTTTACTTGGTCATCTGGAGCCTTTGACCTTCTTTCGTAGTTAGCTTCTTCATCTGATTCAGAGCCAAAATCAGATTCAGTTTCTGTTTCGGATGAAGAAGCAGACGGTTCATCCTGAGGAATCGGCTTAGGTGCAACTTTCCTTCTTGGTCTGGTGGGTGGCTTTTGAGCAGCCTTTTGTTGTTGTGAAGTTGTGGTACTGCTTGAGCTACCAGACTTGCCACCCCTCCTGCTTCGGGTTCGAACTATAGAAGCTGGTTCCTCTTCTTTCTCATTGAGACCAACTCTCCCAGCCTTGAATGCTTTATCATAGATCTTGAAGTTCTGAGTCTTTCTGATTTCATCATCCAAGAAGTGATCTGGGATTCTCATGCCTTTGGTTCGTGGAACGAACCTGATGGACTTGACGAAGGAAATCTTTGGGTCTTCATTGAAGATATCTTTCGGTTCTGTCCTGTCATGCATCCTCTTGATGAAGTCTAGGGTTTTCTCACAGAAGTATGCTATGAGTAGCTTGGTGAATCTGATGAATGGAATCACAGCCCTGTCACGATCAGTGTGAATGTGATGGAGCATGTCCCTCATTATTGGTGCAGCAAAGTTAATCGGTGTCATAGTCATCATTCCCCAAAATACTTGCATGTGTTCCAACCTCGGATGCTCATGACCACTCCTTCTTCCTGAGATTGATCTGACAATTAGCATGTAGAATGTTCTCCATGGTTGTGGCAGATATTTGACGTTGAATTTGGAGAGAAGTGTGAGTGATTCATTGTCAGGAATATCGTATCCAAGATCAATGAAGTAGTCAAGGATTTCCAGTTCAGACAGCATCGGATGATATTCTTCGTAAGTTGGTAGCATGAGGGCTTCGCGAAGAGTATCATGATCAATGGTATAATATTGACGATCCAACTTGACGGTGAAGGATTTGTCGTCCAAATTGGCCTTAGCAGTGTGCCAGAACTGATGGATGTAGAAGGTTGGTACTGATGTGGATTTGGTGAGCAGTGGCTTGCATGGATGAGCCAGAAGAATGTTCTTGACAATCTTGCATGTGTCATCAGGTATGCTCAGTTTGTTGAAGTCGATGCGAAGATTGTTCTGGTCAAATCTGACGTTGTAGTTTGGAGGGAGGAATTCACCAAGTGCGAGTAGTGGGAGGTTCTGTTGTTGTGGAACTGATTCATCTTGTTGAGCCATTTGTGTTCTGAAAGTGTCATGTCATAAAATCAAACATCCAAATATGTTAGTTATTAGTCCGAGTTCATGTTTGATATTCAAAGACATATATGTTGCAATCATGGTTCAGTTAATTAATATGTTATTAATGACGGTGTTGTTGTTTAACATGAAACTTAGATAATATAATATTTAATGCTCATAAGTCTTTTGGTAACACGTTAAATAACACAATACAATCACAAGTTAACTAACAATCTCACAATACACATATTCATGAGAGTTCATTCAATATACAAGTTTTTGAAAGGTTACAAACACTAGAACACTCAAAAATAAGTTACACATGATCTCGAAATTATTACAAACGATGTTCTCTAAAACTATCACTTATGAATATCTCGAAAACTTTAGTCCAAGAAAGATCTCGANCATGTGTCATCAGGTATGCTCAGTTTGTTGAAGTCGATGCGAAGATTGTTCTGGTCAAATCTGACGTTGTAGTTTGGAGGGAGGAATTCACCAAGTGCGAGTAGTGGGAGGTTCTGTTGTTGTGGAACTGATTCATCTTGTTGAGCCATTTGTGTTCTGAAAGTGTCATGTCATAAAATCAAACATCCAAATATGTTAGTTATTAGTCCGAGTTCATGTTTGATATTCAAAGACATATATGTTGCAATCATGGTTCAGTTAATTAATATGTTATTAATGACGGTGTTGTTGTTTAACATGAAACTTAGATAATATAATATTTAATGCTCATAAGTCTTTTGGTAACACGTTAAATAACACAATACAATCACAAGTTAACTAACAATCTCACAATACACATATTCATGAGAGTTCATTCAATATACAAGTTTTTGAAAGGTTACAAACACTAGAACACTCAAAAATAAGTTACACATGATCTCGAAATTATTACAAACGATGTTCTCTAAAACTATCACTTATGAATATCTCGAAAACTTTAGTCCAAGAAAGATCTCGAAATATTTGATGATCAAAAGTTCTCGAAAACTCTTTAGCTGAGTTTCTCGAAACATGGCCTGGAAAAAGATCTCGACACATTTGACATGAAAAGATCTCGAAACTTTTGGTTAGAAAAGATCTCGATAATTTTAAAAGATTTTGAAAAATATATCTCGAAAAATTTAATAGAGAGATTTCGAAAGTTTTCTCAATTTTCTCGATAACTACTGTTATGAGAAGATTTCGAAAACTTTACAAAAGATCTCGATAAATCTTTTGAGAAAGATTTCGAAAATGTTTCTCGAATGTTTTTCTCGAAAAAAATTCTTATACAAGAATTTTTCGAAATCATGAAGTCGTACATTTATATGTGAAATCTTTGATCCTTTTGAATGAGACCTGTATATTGAATGACAATCATCAGTTAGAATCACAATTAGGCATCATATAAAAGATCTCGAAAACTAACGAGACCTAAAATTATCTAGAACTTGATTAACGAGAAATCATGTTGTGAAACCACTCAATTACATCAATTAACACTTACTAGAACACATTTAAACAGTTTAATTTGACTCATAAACATCAAAACGAAAAGCCCCAAATTGAACATGAACCCTAATTATCTAGAACATGCATACTGATGAATTGGAACAATTAACAAACATGTACATGTAATAAACACATAAACAATCAAATCCCACCAATAATATACATAAAAACATCACACATACACAAAGCCCTAATTCTAACGCAACACAGATTTTCAAAATTAATCCAGACGTTAAAACTGTAATGATTAGTTGTAAGGGACATGATTAGGCAATGATAAAGTATAAAAGCCCTATGTTTTCATAATCACAAACACATTATTCACGCAAAAACTAAATTTTCGAAAACCCTAGTTCTTTGAATCCAAATTACATGAAATCTAGCCATCTAAAGCATGATTCGTTAAAAACCATTCGTTAATATGAGCTAAAGAACATGAATTTACTCACGGTTTGATGATCAAGAACACGGATTGAGAGTTGGANAAGGAATGATACGAGATAACCTTTGACGTTCCACCATTGCAAAATAACATCATAACTACAAAGAAATATGCAAGTACACGTGTTTGCATAAGATTTTGAAGTTTTGAAGAACATATTCTCCCCCTCAACACTTGGTGTGAAAATTTTGAAATTTTTGATAAACCAAAGTGTTGACGAAGATAGTGTACATGCATATGAAAAACATAAAAAATGATAAAATCTTTTTGGATTTTTGAAGATTTTTTGATTTTGTATTTTGTTTTTGATAAATATTTACAAAGATAGTTTTGGTATTTGACTCAGTTATTTGTTTTCTAGAAAAGATTGTAGATCATCCGGAGTCAAACACCGCATACCAATCCGGTGAACTAGCTCAGTAAACCTTCCCGGGGGTAGTGGTTTTGTGAACAAGTCTGCCAGTTGGTATTCAGTACCCACAAAGTATAACTCAATTGTACCCTTTTCAACATGCTCCTTGATGAAATGATAACGGAGATCAATGTGCTTGGACTTGGAATGCAGAACCGTGTTGCACGAGATTGCTATCACACTTTTTGAATCACAGTACATCGAAATCCTGTTGAATAAGTAACCGTAGTCCATTAGTTGTGTACGCATCTAAATGACTTGTGCACAGCAAGCGGACATAGCTACATATTCAGCTTCTATTGACGATAGTGAAGTGCAATCCTGTTTCTTTGATTGCCAAGACACAAGTTTATCTCCAAGAAACTGCAAACCACCCGAAGTGCTTTTGCGTGTATCCATACACCCTGCATGATCAGCGTCTGAAAAAGCTATTAGTTCAAAACCGGAATCCTTCGGATACCATATCCCCAAGTTAATGGTTCCCTTTACGTATCGAAGGATTCTCTTAGCCTCATTGAGGTGACGTTCAGTTGGACTGGACTGATAGCGAGAGCACATAAATACAGCAAATACAATATCTGGTCTACTAGCGGTAAGGTACATCAGTGACCCAATGATACTTCGGTATTTTGTGGGGTCAACTGGTTTCCCATTTGGATCTGTGTCTAACTTAGTTGAGTTGGACATAGGTGTATTGTATGTATCACAACTGGTCATTCCATGTTTCTTAATTATTTCAAGAGCGTATTTGGACTGGTTTAGGAAAATACCACGGGGAGACTGATGAACTTGAAGTCCTAAAAAGAACGTAAGTTCACCCATCATTGACATTTCAAAATTTTGTTTCATTAATCTGGCAAAAGCGTTTGAGTACTTTTTGTTTGTTGAGCCAAAAATAATGTCATTGACGTATATTTGCACAATTAAAACATCTTCCTCGTGTTTTTGAATAAACAAAGTTGGATCTAGCAAACCTTTAGTAAAAGAGTTAGCAAGCAAGAAAGCAGTAAGTTTATCATACCACGCCTAGGGGGCTTGTTTGAGACCATAAAGAGCCTTCTTAAGTCTGTAGACATGATTCGGATGCTCTGGGTCTACAAATCCCTCTGGCTGACTAACATATACCTCCTCACGTAGTTCACCATTCAGAAATGACGTTTTAACATCCATTTGATAAACGACCATGTTCTTGTGAGCAGCGTAAGCTAAGAATATTCGAACAGCCTCTAGTCTAGCCACTGGTGCAAAAGATTCCTCAAAGTCAATTCCTTCCTCTTGAGTATATCCTTTAGCAACCAAACGTGATTTGTTGCGAATAACATTGCCTTCTGCGTCCAACTTGTTTTTCCAAATCCATTTGAGCCCAATGACATAAACTCCATCCGTTCATTCAACTAATTCCCAAACTTCAAGACGTTTGAATTGGTTGTACTCCTCTTGCATAGACTCAATCTAATTGTCATAAGTGAGAGCTTGTTTGATGTTTTAAGGTTCTTCATGACAAACGGTTAGAGCATAAATGCAATGTTCGGCATCGGAGTGAAGTTTCTGTCTTGTCATAACTGGAGCTGTTGGATGACCAATAATATTGACAAGTGGATGGTCACGAGTCCAATGACGTGTTGAAGGGTGAGGGTTATGAAACTGCTGCATATCAGTTGATTCCAAGTTGCGTGTTGACGACTCAGCAATATCTGAAAGGTTCGGAGTCGGAGCAAACGGATTAAAGAACGCATTTGGATCATAATTTGCAGGTTCGGGTACTTGTTGTGGATTCAGATCTTCAGATGGGTTGTCGGTGTTGGAATCGGTTTGTTCTTTTATTGTAGGTGATTCAGTTGGGGGTGCATTGGGTGTTACAGTTGTTGTTGTTGTAACCGTTGTATCAGGTACTTGAATATTATCAGGTTGAGTAGTGGAACTAGTGGATACATTTGGTGCACGTGTCTCAAAAGAATCATCGAACAAGGGAGGGAACAACGTTTCCAATTCTCGACGAGTTAGTGACAACGGTTCAGCTGAAGAATCTGTGGGATTTAGACGGTTGGTTGCGGGTCCTAAGCTGTTTTACTCAGAAGCCATTTCTGTGAGCCTATCGAAATTGGCATGAATAGTCTCCTGAATTTCTCTAGTGCGACGGTTGTAGATTCGAAAACCTTTTGAGTTTTCACAATAGCCAATAAAGATACCAACGTCAGCCTTTGCTTTGAGTTTTCCAAGATCATCACGGTCATTAATTGGATAACATAGAGAACCAAATACATGAAAGTCTTTGATGTTAGGCTTTCGTTTGTGAACAAGTTCATATGGTGTGACTTTGTGTCGTTTATTGATCATGCAACGATTTTGGGTGTAACATGCGGTTGAGACGGCTTCTGCCCAAAGAAAATCTGGTAGTTGAGCATTAATGAGCATCGTTCGTGCGGCTTCCACTAACGTTCTGTTGCGTCTTTCGACCACTCCATTCTGTTCGGGAGTCCGTGCAATCGAGGTTTGATGTTCAATTCCCACTTTCTCATAATAATCACGAAGGGTTTGATTCTTGAATTCAGTTCCATTGTCCGTTCTAATAATTCTGACAGTGTTTCGGAGTTGAACTTGAATTTTCGTGAGAAAGGTGATAATCATTGATGGAGCTTGATCTTTGCTTCGAAGAAAGTAAACCCAAGTCCATTTGGAGAAGTCATCAACAATCACAAGAATATACCGTTTCCCATTAATCGTTTGTACTCGCATTGGTCCACATAAATCCATATGAAGAAGTTGAAGAACATGATCAGTGCTCGGTTCTGGTTTGGAGGTGAGGTGTGCACGTTTGCTCTTTCCTTGTTCACAAGCGGGACATAAGTGATCTTTTGCATATCGGAACCTTGGAAGACCGTCTACTAGTTTATGGCGAGCAAGATCAGTCATAGTTCGGAAGTTGAGATGTGACATGCGTTGGTGCCATAACCAGGATTTTGTCGATTCAGCCTTTGAAAGTAGACAAATGGGAGAGGAAGCGGTCATGTCGGACATTGAAATTGTATAAAGACTGTTTCCACGTGTGCCGGACATGAGATCATTTCCTTGTAGATCACGAACAAAGCATGTTTTCTCCCTGAATGCAACTTCCAGATCACCATCACAAAATTGACCAACTGAAAATAGATTGTGACCAAGGCCTTCAACATAATAAACACGACTAATTTCGATATTCCCACTGACATAGTCCCCATAGCCCATAATTGCAGCGAAATGATCATTCCCGAATCTGACAGTACCAATGAACTTTGAGACAAAGTTTTTTAACAGTTTGAGATTGCCTGTCATGTGTCGGGAGCATCCGCTATCAACAATCCAGAGAACAATTTGCACCACCTGCATCACATGAAAGAGACGACGATGGTACAATGGTAAGGGTGGAACCCGAAGAAGTTGTGGGTTCCGTTGGGTTAGAAGCACACATGTTAACAATTTTAGGAATCCATTTAAAGTTATGTGTCCTTTGTAACCAACGTTGCCAATTCCAACTAGATTTAGCCTTCTTTATATCAAATTCAGTGACAGTTGGCATGATCCTAGAGGTATTGTTCGCAACTACTGGGTTGACTATATCATTCTTAGAAACTACACAGGGCATAAGTCCTAGCACAGATTTAGAAGCATTAGTGGGCCTAGATTTTCTGCCTAATGTATATTTCTTGAAGCGTGATAAAAGAGAATGTGCAACACATTTAGAATGATCACCAGATAACATGCTATTACGAAAAAACACATATGAAGCATCAACTTTTAAAACATTCAAAGGTTCATCATTCGTTACACAAAGATTAGGATTACAATTTGCCAAATCAGAATCTAAATCTAGTGCAGGATGAGTCTTATTCAAAGTCCTAGGGTGTTCTTCTACTTCAGAGGCTTTTAGTGTCGCTCTTCTACGTTGCAAAATCATATTCTTTCCGTTCATTTGTTTACGCTTGGATCTGCTAACGCTATGAGTGGCAACTATTCCTGTAGAGGTGGAAGGATCCATATTAGACTTCTTAGAATGTTGAGCTACATTTGTTATGTCTAATGAGTACATTCCTGGTGCAATTACATTATTGTTGACAGATTTTTCTTTTTCAAGCTTACGTATTCTCTCTTTCAACTCAATGATAATGTGCATTTTATCCTGAATTTCACTGTGAATGAAAATATTCATCACGACTCTTTTGCCAATAGTCTGTAACTTCTTGCAATTCTGCAATTTCCTTTTCATATTTTGAAATTTGACTTTTTAAATCCTCATTCTCGTTTTGAAAAGTTGTAGAAGTTTTAAGACTTTGCAATTCCAGTTCGAAATCAAGACTTTGATTTTGACACCATTCAAGCTTTTTGTTGAGTTTAGAAATCTCATTAGAAAGTTTGTTTTGCACATCATTATTGTGTTTTCAGAGATTAACGTTTTCATCTTTTAATGTCTCAATTTGTTTAGATAACAACTCAACATCATCACAATGATCATCAACAAGCATCGAAGTTCCAGATTCATAAAGAGAATTCATAACCACAGAAATAATATCAGCACTAAGTACATGTTCCAAGAGTCGATCAGCTTCTTTTTGTAAAAATTGATTTCGACGTTTTTGCTTTGAAATGGCTTTTTCATATTCTTGAAAAACATCTATGATAGTTTTGACTTCCTTGTTAAGATCCTGTTCCCATTTCTTAGCATATGAATGCAAACGTTGAATACTTGGAGTAAATTGAATTTGTAACTTTTCCCTTCTTTCTTTCGCAACAGGGGAAAGAAAGTTTGCAACAGTGAGTTCAGAATTCTTTTCAACAGCATATTCCATTGATTGTATTTCAGTTGTGAATGATTTATAATACTGAAATAAGGTAGAGTCAGTTAACATGCTTAGCTTCTTTTGTAAATCATTGTTTTTCTGAAGAATTGTCTCTAAACATGTTTCCTGATATGCTTTTGCTTTGAGTTGTGATTTACAATGCTCAAGTTCTCTTATTAATTTAACGTTTTTGTCTCTCAACTTTGCATTCAGTGCCTGACATTAGATATTTTGTTTATGACTGGTCATAAGTAACATTCTCCATTCGGCATCTGATTCAGACAAAAGCTCATATTTTTCAAGTTGATCATTGTTATCATGTGCAGTTTGTATAATTGATTCATCAAATGTGACAACTGGGTTTATTTGATTATCATCAAATAAAACCACTGTGGACACTTGATCAGTTATATGAGTAGATAACATTGAATCAGATTGAATAACTTGTGCATTGTCTGAGGCAGAATTAGACGGAGAGTCACTTTCATGTATCAGGCATTGATAGGAATCATTTGCTTGTTACATAGGATCAGTGTCATAGATTGGACCGGAATCACTTACCTGGAGTTCAGTTGTCTCTGCCATAAAAATCATGTCAGTAGTCCCATCGGAGTCATGCATGTTAAAAGCAGAAGATGAAGGTTGAGCAAATTCAGTTGTAGAGCTGTCTGCTTCATGCTGAAGAGCCGATAGATAAGCTTGCAGATAGTATGCACTTCCATGAGATCTTCCTGTTGTTGTTTCCACATGAGTAGTATCATCTTCCAGCTTGAGTAAATTTGTCAGACGCGATTCCAAATAGCTTTGAAGAGTGATTTGTGGAGCAGGGAGAATGGTTTTCAAGAACTTTCTCTTTACACATGACTGAAGTATCTGATTCATTCGTAGGTCATGATTTGACTGATGTATTACTTCAAGATGCTTCCACATGTCGTGAGCATTGGCAGCAAAATCCAATGTAGAGTAAATTGAATTAGGAAGACCAAGAGTGATGTACCAACTTGCTTGGTAATCAGCAGCATGTTGTTCAAGGTCATGGCCAGTCAAGGTATCTTTGGTTTGTAGTTCAATGAAGCCTGTGGTGTCAGCAATGAATTTCATCTGATATGGTCCGTGAAGAATGGAATTCAGTACAAGATCAGCTTGTGGACGATCACCAACCCATTGTAAGAATCTTCGTTTCCAAGTAGTGTAGTTCCCGTTGATCAGCATAGGAGGATTTGATTCATTACCATAGAGTAAGACATGATGAGGGTCGGTGCTGTGAGGTGGAGTATAAGGAGAGTTAGAGTATGGTAGGTAAGACATGATGAATTACTTGTGTAAAAAATGGATCTTGTAGAAGGTATAAGTGTGATGCCAATTCTCGAAAACTATCCCAAGTAAGTTTCCAAAGCTTAAAATGTTGAATATCTCGAAAAACAGTCAAAGTGTAGAAGACCTAGAAAAACACAAAAGATTTCGAAAAATTTCAAAATTTCTCGAAAAAACAGTTTTATCGAGAAAATTTTATCAAATTTTCGAGAAATTTTTTTGTAGTGGAAATTGGTAAAGTTCTCGAAAATTATGAAAGGATTTCGAAAGTTTTCCAAGGATCTCGAAAATCAAAAGATTTCGATAAGCCAGAAAAGATCTCGAAAGTTCAAAATTTTCGAAAAAATTCCACAAAATTTTCGAGATTATACAATAACGAAAATATCCAACAAGTCGAAGTGTTTTCTTTCTTATACAAGAGAGAAAAGCACTGAGTAACCAACGAAAACACCTTAGGAGCTAGAACCAAAGATCTCGAAAGTTAGGGTTTAATTTTCTCGAAAAAAGGACAAAAGTTTGGCAGATTTTGTTTTTGTTAAAAGCAATCCAAAAACACGTTTTTAATCCAAGATTCTTGTACAACTAACCTTAAAATGATGAAATCTTAAAGAAAGTTGCAAACTTGAACAACTTTTTGAAATTTTGAAAAATTTCGAAAACAAGTACAAGTTTAAAAAACTTTCGTATTTTTGCAAAAAATTTGATATTTTGTTGGTTGTTTGAGTTTGTAACACAAGTTTGATGACAAATATGTGATAGAAACACGAAACAAACAATAAAGTAGCAAACTTTTATGAAAAATAACGAATAAAAACTAGTTTTGGGTCGTTAGAAACAAAAACAAAAAACGTAAACCTTCTATTTGGCGTTTGATACCACTTGTTAGGTCACCATTTTGTAAACACAAGTATAGTTTTGTAAGAAAGAAGATGAGAAATAGAGTTTGGTTGATTAGATCAAATGAGAAGAATAAAAGTGCAAGAGTTTCACTATGATATTAAAATGACCAACAAGAGTAAGCATTACATGGAGGTTCTATTTATAGATGAAGAGCTAGGGCAACACTCCCTTCTCTTCCCTTCTTCTAAACGTATGGGCTTGTGGCCCAATGGACATGTAATGGACTTACACTTAAACATAAATAAGATAAATAACTTAGCAACCTATTACAAATGATGAAATAACCGAGACTTGACTTAAACGTTGAAAACTTAGGTTCTAAAAAAGCCTTTGAATCGAGTCCATGCCTCATAGAGGGTTTCGCCTAGGCGTTGTTGGAACGCCAAGATATCATTCCTTAGCTTGGTAGTTCTCCCCGGTGGGAAAAATTGAGCAAGGAAACGAGTTGTGAGATCATCCCAAGAGGTGATGGATCCTGTGGGAAGTCGCTCAAGCCATTGACTAGATTGGTCCCGCAGAGAGAATTGGAAGAGACGCAATCGGGTCATCTCTCGAGTGGCAACATCAAGGTCTATGGAATCTATGATTTTGAGGAAATCCTTGAGATGTTGATTTGGATCTTCGGAACGAAGTCCATGGAATGCGCATCCGCTTTGCACCAACCGGATGGTGTCGGATCGCAAGGGAGTGACATTGGCCCCTTGAGTGAGCTCAATGGTGTTGCGATAGCCAAGGTGGCTAGGTCGGGAATACTCTCCTACGGCACGGGCTCTAGGAGGTTGGTTTGGTTGTGGTGGGTGGTTTGGTTGAGGTGGGTTGTTGGGATCAAGGATGTTACCACCTTCCATGATGGCGGATGGTAATGGTTACGAACAAAAACACGAAGAAATAAGATAGACTAAAGAAATCCTAGAAAAATAAAATAAAAATCTCACTAGAAAGGATTCTAGCGAGTAGACTGATTCGTTGTGTTTTGGTGTGTAAAACAACAAGTATTCAAAAATATCAACAAAGTGGAGTCAAAGTTATCGTGAGTGACAACTAGACGTAGAGAAATACAAGTAAACCTTTTAGGAAAAAGATTACCTCGTAAACTCGTGCAATGTGATATTTGTGAGACCGGGAAGTGATTTCCCGAGTCGTACCCCAACGAGGTGTGAATGGAAAGCTACGTTAAAGATCGAGATTAAAGACTTGTATGTTTGGTTGCGAAAGATTGTTTGGAATTGTTGTACGTTAAATTAACGAAAATGGAAAATTAATGAACGAGAATGAAAATAAAATAACCTAAAGGGAACAAAAGGCAATTGGCAAACTAGGGGAATCCTAAAACACTACGGGAAACAAATTTAGGTATCGGGAATCCTAAATCACAATCTAAAACAAACACGTAACGTTTATTTAAAAATAAACGTCACGCGCAAGATAAAACGTGAAATTTTAGCTACGCAAATCCTACGGGCCTACAAATAATTTTCTAATGAACCTAATGATAAAAGAAAATTTTGGAAAAAAAGAAAATTAAAAATTTAATTAAAATCCTAATTATTATAAATTAAAAACTATTAAACACTAATTAAACTCTAATAATTATTCTACAATTCCTAAAAATCTAAAACTTTTTTAATAAATACTACAAGTTACAACTAATCTGAGAAAAATATAAAAAGTGGGGAGTACAGTTTAAAAATAAGCAGCAATAAAACAAATAAGCTGTTAAGCTTAAATAAGCAAAACAAATGACAAAGGGGGTCTTATATTTTATTATGCACCCTATGACTGAGAAGTCCCTAGGGCTCAGATGGTAGTGAGGTTGTGTGTGGTATGTCTGTGTGAGCCAAGGGACACAGGTTCGAATCCTGCCCTTGGCTTTTTGCAAAATTTATTATTATTTTATTTTTCAATTTTTCTTTTTTGCAATCTCTTTAACAACAAAAACCAACAATATTTTATAAAACAACTTAAACTGAGAAGCTGGAATTAAGCTTATACAAGCTTAATCTCTCAACAGTTTGGAGGTTTTGACCCAAGGTGGATTTTTGAGTTTGACAGTCAACCAACACCCAAAATAAGCTCAACCAAATAAGCTAAAAAGCCACAAAAGCTTAAACAAACAACAACTAAGCAATAAACAACAACTAAAAGTAACAATAAACAACAGCAAGATCAAGAATAGTAAAAATTAAACAAACTCAGCTCAAGAACAAATAGCAGCAGTAGTTGCCAAAAATAAGCCAAAAGAAAGGATCAAAATAAGCAGTTAAATAAGCAATAATGGAAAATCAAAAGGCAAAATCCTAAGCACTACCTAGGGGGCTACTCAAAACAACAAATATTACACTAATTCACCCAGAATTGATCAATTAACACTCAAATGAACTTTGCTCAAAACTGGATGCAGGGCACTTAATGGGCCAAACAGGTCACTTTGTGATCAATTCTAAGTGACCAAATTAGTTCCAAATTAAAATTTTCTTTTTGTTTTAGATAAACAACCCAACAAACTTTCCAAATCAACAAATAATACTCACTTTCATTAAGAATTGAATCCTACAAATTGTTTTGAAATCTGTCCCACTTTCAGTTCATGAACAGTTTGACTTTTCTGTTTACACCCTAGGTTGACCAATCTAGTTTTAGCAGCTCAAAACTGGTTTAATGATGCAAGTTAATGAGATTTAAACTTTATAACCTAAAGCCTACACACTAAATCTCTAAATGTACCCAAGATCTTTGACTGTGAACTCAAGTCTGCACAGATTTAGGTAAACATGTGATTTTGACTTTTTTGCTCTTAAGGCAGCAGTTTTTAAGTTGTTGCAGTCCTAATATGACCTAAGGGTTCTAAATGTGCAACTATCTTGACCTAAAAACCCACAAATCACTGAGTTTCAACCTAAACCAAACATCCCTGTGAAATCTGTTTTCACAAGTTCACTCAGCAATTGAATGGATTTAGATCATGAAAAGAAAAGGGCTAATGCTAAGCTAAACTAATCATAAGTAGGTTCAAACAAACAACAATTAACATTAACAACTAAAGTACACAGATTATAAGAAAAGTGATCATGAGAGTTTACTTGGCATCCAAGTTGTGAGAACTAGAACCAAGAACCACCTATGCTCCCCCATGGGAGTCTAAACCATTCCATGTTTCTGCTCCATTCACCATTATTACCACTGCCACAATTTCTTTTCTTCTTCAATTCTTTTTCTGTTTCACTGTCTTTTTCTTCTTTCTTTTTTTTCTTTTCTATTTTTTTTTTTCTTTCTTTAGATTCCAAAGAACTTAAACAAGCAGTTAAAGAGTTTTAGAAAACATTTTAACAAGTTTCAAACCAAGGAACTGAGACTTAGAGATTTGAGAGCAATATAAAGTAAAAAAAAAAAAATAGGAATTTCATTAACTGGAAATTGGAAGTACATTAAAACTAAACCTTAAATTAAAGAGATACAAGAAAAAGATAAAAAACTGGATGCCTCAATGGCTTACAATACTAAGCTATTTATACTAAAATCTAAGCTAGGGTTCCTTCCTTCTTTGTGCTTCTTCTCTGAGATAAACCTTCACAATTATCATCTTTGTGCTTTCTTGAATCAATCCCAGTCGTCCAATTAAAGAAGCATTGATCCTAGCTGTCTATTGAATTTTTGGCGGGAAAACGTGTGATGCAAATTGGGATTGCCAGCATGGATATGGGTGGTTAGGTAGGATTTGAGAGGGATAGTGGGATTGGAGGATGTGAAAGTGGAGCTTTTGAGGTAAGGTGGTGTGTGACAGAGGTGGTGTTGGGTTATGGTTTTGCACCAGTGGATAATAGCGGGGTGGGGAAGAAGAAAGGGTATAGGTTTGACTGTGTTGACCTGGGGTTTATAAAAACGGGGTGTGGGTTATTGGGCTGGAATGGGCAAATGGGCTTGGGTAAATGGGGTTATAATAAAAGGTGTATTGGGTTGTGATAATACATAAGGGTCCAATTTAGTTTAGTACTTAACAAGCACAAGGACCAATTATGCAATATTCTGAAATCATGAGGGGCCAAATCTGCCGAATCTTTGAATTTATTCCAAGGGCCAATTATGCCATGTTTTGAATTCCCAAGGACCTTTTGAGCATTTTTCTTCAAAGTAAACTTCCCGGGGACCAATATTGCCAATTTCCAAACCGCAGGGACCAAACATGTACAATCTCCAAATTTTACCACCAAGGATTATTCCTGCCAAAGTTCATTAGTGCAAGGACCATAATTGTTATTTCCAAAAGATTTTTAATCCCAAGGACCATTTTTGACACATTTTCAAAGTTCAGGGACTAAACTTGACAATTTGTGAAANCGTGGGGGGCTTGGTGGGTTTATTATTGGTGTTGGGCTGGAAGTGGATTTTGGGCCAAGGGGGTTGGGGTGTGGGTTGGTTTGGGATTGTATTGGGTTATATATTACAAGGGTCCATTTGGTTTATAAGTTACATGAGCATAAGGACCACAATTGTAATAATCTGAAATTCGAGGGCTAAAGCTGCCAATTTTCTAAAATTACTCCAAAGGCCACATTTGCCATGTCTTGAATTCACAAGGCCCTTTTGATGATTAAATTCCAAAATGAAATATCTGAGGACCAAAGTTGCCAATTTCCAAACCGCAGGGACCAAACATGTACAATCTCCAAATTTTACCACCAAGGATCATTCCTGCCAAAGTTCATTAGTGCAAGGACCATAATTGTTATTTCCAAAAGATTTTTAATCCCAAGGACCATTTTTGACATATTTTCAAAGTTCAGGGACTAAACTTGACAATTTGTGAAACTTTACACCAAAGGACCAATTATGACAACTTTTAAATTTCTAAGGACCTTTGATGATTTTCTTTTCAAATTTCAAGGCTAGGGACTGTTTTTGACAAGTTTTGAAAGTTGAGGGACTGAAACTGCCAATTATGCAAACTTTGTGTGATTTTCATTTGTTTTTGATCATTTTGCATTTAAAACATATAAAACACGATCTTTGGGATATTTTCAGTATTTGGATGTGTTTCCGAGTGTTTTCACGTGTTTTGGCAGTTAAAATATGATAGAAATGATGAGTATTTACACACTCATCACCTGCTCTGCTGCTAAGCTAGTAGCAGTAGTGTCAGCCCTTTCCAATATGCCTTCTCCATCACCTAAGATACCAAAAGCCATNTTGCATTTAAAACATATAAAACACGATCTTTGGGATATTTTCAGTATTTGGATGTGTTTCCGAGTGTTTTCACGTGTTTTGGCAGTTAAAATATGATAAAAATGATGAGTATTTACACACTCATCATAGACCTAATAAAATAAAAATTCTACCTAAACAATAACTATTCCCCGGCAGCGGCGCCAAAAACTTGATGCGCGGGATTGCGACCATGCAAACAGGTTTTACCTCTCGAGGGATCTCGAGAAGCTTGCAATCCCACCAGGCAGTATACCTGATCGGTGTAGTATAGTGTAGTGGCAAGTACGGGGGATTGATCGTTCTCTCACAGGGAATAGTGTTCGTTAGGATAGAAAAACTACTCTAAAAGGTCTAAGGGTGAAGGAAGATTATTTTTGTATTTTTATAATTTTTTAGAAAGCAAGTAAAATCTCGGTTTTTGAAGGAGTGGGCGGAATTAGTTGCTAGTCAACTAACCTAAAAGCTACAATTACAATAAAAATAAACTAACTAAAACTATTGTGGTTGTGAAAACTTATATGGAGACAAATGTGTTTACTTAGACTTCCTTACTCCCTAACTATCTTTTACCGGTTAATTGGTATGTGTATTAATTGCGTGGATGAAGGGTGTATTCCTTAACAATTCATGGAGTGGCATACATATCTCTCCAATTCTATGAGCTCTTATCTCCTCCTACAACTATGCGTACACATAATCATAGGGATTGTAAACAGTGGCTCATGCATTAAATACTACCTTAATAACCTAGTATGCCTTGGTTACATGTTTCTTAAGACGTTCAAGCATGTTACCATATAGGAGCATCGCCAGTTTTCTTAAGCCTAACATCGACAATCAACCAATAATTAATAGTTAGGTTTCATTAGATCTAAGCAAACACAAGAAAAATCTAGCCTAGCATGTTAATTGAAAGACAAGCATAAGATATGATTAACCAACACATAGACATATTGATTAATTTAAATGAGGACTTATCTTTAATTGAACATGAAGGTTTCAAGGGTGGAAAACCCTTAAAATTACAGCAAAATCGTCTTTAGGGTTTTGCCCTAAGTTGCACCAAAAGTTCCACACTAATGAATGAAAAATAGAAAAGTATATATAGAAAATACATTCTGACGGCGTCAGGTTATAGGGTCTGACGTCGTCAGCTCGCCGCCACTAGGGTTCTCGGGTGGCGTAGATTTACTGTCGAGCCGTCACCCTTTAATTCTTCTGGACGCACTCTTTACTTAGCACCTGGGGACGGCTACTCAATCTTTAACACCTGACGCCGTCAGTGTAAAATGTCTTGTTTTCTCATGGCGTCTAGTGTAATCTGATTTTACTCCTTTGTCACGTTGGCTGAGGCGTCACCTTGTGACTCTGACGCGTTAGGGTAGGAAATCCAGCTTCTTTTGAGACTTTGTCGTTTTTCTTCAATTTTTGCTCCAAAACGTCCAATATGCATGTTTTCAAGACATTCTCTCAAAGTATCTAAAATGACAAAGAAAGATTTAGGCATTATTGATCACATTTACTCGAATTAGGCTTAATGACCCCTAAACGGTACACTTTTCGTCTCATCACAATCTACCGATCCACTTGATCCTTACTTCACTTAAGATCCTAACGTCCTCACACATTCACACGATCAACACGATCCTCACACATTCACACAATCCTCACATCTACTTTTGTCCACTTGATCATACTAAATACAACCACTCAGAGATCCTCAAAATCTCAACAAGATCACAATGACCAACACTCTAACTTAGAACACTAAACACTTGATGTATTTAAAATACAATCAAGTAGACTACTGTAATGCAAGTGCACTACATATGACACCAACACTTTGTATCTTCTTTGATACTTGTGTTCTTCTCTTGACAAGTAGAGGAATGGAGATGATCCTTGTTGGATGAAATATCACTCTTTAATAAAAAGAAATACAAATGATCAAAGAGATTTGGATGAATGAGGATATGACTACAGAAAATTAAGTGTGTGAAAGGATGCAAATTTAGGAAATGAAGGTGTATTTATAAAATCTGAGATTTGCCGTTATAAAAGGACAGCACCATAATAGCACACGGTACCACTAAATTTAGTGGTACCAACAAAACGCTCCTCTTTTTGTCTTTAGTGGTGAAATTTTATTTGGAGAGTTTGGAGCTAGTTTGGGGTGAAAACTAGCTGTTGGGGGTTTGAAATTATTCCCCAGTTTAAAACATTTCTATATTTCATAATAATTTGTAAAGTGTATTATGAAAAGAAGTTTTGTCAGTAAAAATGCAAGGTTAAAACGCAAAATCACTCTTTGATTATTGTCAAGTTGTAATTTGTTTGTTCATACTAGAGTGATTGACTAGAAGTCGGATATATTGACTAAAATTTGTTTACGTTAATTTGACTAAGATGTTTTCACATTTTGTTATCATCAAAATATAGAGGTATCGAAGAGGAATACGTTTTTAGACATTATTTCATCAAACACCATTAATTTTAGATTCATCTCCATAATATCCACAACATAAAGAACATGGAAATTAAACATGATAGGATTTCAATCCTTTTGAAAATACGCGCACCTCATTCGCGATTAAGATAGGATACTTTTAATTTATAAATGTAAAAGTTTAGAGATTGCACAAACATTAATCTGTAATTTGACTATAATTTAGCATTTAACAACAACACAATAGAAAATTTTTCTTTAGCGAAAATTTTGAATAAAATTTCACTAAAAGTTGTATAGTTAAACTAAATACTCTTCATCAGGCGAGCGTGTCCTATCAATA
>LBNU01001050.1:21611-44087 GCA_014162995.1 Artemisia annua | reverse complement strand
TTGGCGATTAGGGTTTTCAGACGGCCTTCCTTGACGTGGTCATAATTGCTGGTTCCAGATCTGACGGCCTTGGTTGACGGCGTCACCAATTTATACTACGAACTCTCTGGCCCGTCACGAGTATTTTTCCAATTCTGGACTTCACTTGTTCCAGACGGCGTCACCTTGTAGAGTGTGACGGCGTCACCTTCTGTAATCTTCAAGGACTTTTGAGTTTTTGTTGTTTTCCGCACTTTTTCACTCCGAAAACGCTCGAAAATGCTTCTTTTGTGATTTTCCCTTCAAAAGTACCTAAAATGAGAAAAGAAACGACTTTGGGTGAAATCCAAACCAAAAACATACGAATTAGGACTCAAACCGACCCCTAAAAACGTAACATTTTTCGTCTCATCACAAATGTTTACTTCTTTTACCGCCATTGGAAACTAAACTCTTTTGAATTAACACAAGTATTCGAGGAACGTTACTTTATGTATATTAGACTTGAATATTATTTCTGATATATATTACTCGTTAGGTTGTGCCGATCCAATATTGTTATGCTTATATTTTGATGATGATTGTGCTTGGTGACTTGTGCTTGTACTTTCTTGATGCCGTTGTGTCTACGCTATGAGGCCATTATGATTTACTAGTTGAGACTAGTTGTGATATCTTGCATTGCTGCGTACTCAGGTGAGTCCATAGCCCCACTTTTATCTATTTTAATTGCTTTGCAAACTACTTGGGGTGAGATACATGCTCTATTTTTACTATGATCACAATGGTTTGAAAATTGTTTATTGAGCTGGAAACTTATATATGCTGGTACTGTGAGTGACGCAGTAGCCATTTTGTTGGATAAGCACTAAGTACGATTTTTGCCACTATTAAGTCCCTCAGATCATGAGCCATTAATCACTTGCGAGTGCGCGCGAATATAGTATATAGGCCTATAGGAATTGACCCTCCCACTCCTTTTGCTGGATAGGCAAATTGTGGTGTACTATATTTGAGGTTGGCTAGGTATTTGGCAGTACCTAGCGTAGGGGGCATTTGTATATATGAAATTCCGCGGTTATTGTCGACTTATTTTCAGTACAGTGTTACTGGTGTTGGTTTGGTTAACGCTTGGTGTCATGAGCTTAGTGCAGTGGTATTTTTTGGGCGTATAACAACGTAGCCCCTTTCTATGAAACTTGAAATATTGTGATCAATTACTTTACTTTAAACCTATGGATTCACTCAACCTTTGTGTTGACTTTTAGCATGTTTATCTCAGGTGTTAGATATTGCTCGTCGCCTATATTACTTGGAGGAGCTTGGCGAAGGGCATGGCTTGGTCATAGAGACTCCGAAAACCTTTTGGACCGTTATTTTTCCGCACTATATTAATTGATGTAAATTGAAGGATTTCAATTATAAAATTTCTTTTAAAAGTTGTTTAAGTAAAACTGTTCTTTGTGCCTTTTGTTGTGATACCAATCGAGTAGCACCTCCAGAATTGTATGCTTCCGCTGATTCGGTTTTCGGGGTGTTACATGCATTAGGTGGACTAGGAGATGAGCATTGATGTTGAGGTGATGGAGTGGTGTTATCTTCATTAGTGAGGTCAATGAAGAGTTGTTTTGGTGGAATAATGACAAGTTTTTGTTTCTTGGCATTGTTTGAGTTTGTGGTTCTTGGTGATGACATGGTGGAAGGATGAAGTTTGATGAAGGTTGAGGATGATGGAGTGTGAATTAAACATGCATGGGTATTATATAGTATGAAAACATGTTTAGAAATGGAATTAATTTAAAAATAAGTGGTTAGATTCCAAAATCAGTTTAGTTTTAAAGGGAAATGGTAGCTGAGACTAGCAAAAGGTGTCACAAGATGCAAAAGAAAACAGTAGAAAATACTGTATGGGTGTTCGGCCCCCTTAAATACAGGCCGGTCCCCTTAAATTTAAGGGGGCCGCCCATCTGACGACCCAGAAAACAAAAATTTTCAAAATTTTTCTGGAAAAATGTTATTTTCTGTTTTGTGTTTGCAGCAAGCTCTATTTGGACATTTCACATTGGTTTTGGTCTATTAGAAAGCATACATGTTACATATATATATATAAATATAAGCTAAGCATGCAAACATATATATAGATTAAGCTATAAAACATGCAATCATAGGCATATATTAAACATAATTAAGCAAGTTAACATCCTACGCAAGCATCCAAGCGATAAGCCAAGTATGAGACAAGTACTTCCGAATATAAATCAGTCAAATAAAACATAAATATCCATAACCAAATATCACAAAAATAAATATTGTTCATCAAGCAAGAATAAGTCTCCATCGTCTCTTTTTCTTCCCGAACATGCTCTTCAACGTCTTCCCAATGGATTTGAAGCCACCTCGAACTTCTTCATGCAAACTCTTTTGTCGTCTAAGCACCTCGGTTGTTCGTTCATGAAGTATTTCGTTTGTTTGATCGCTAGGAGATGGGGTTGTATACTCGGGATAGTCGAGATCCTCTACATGGTCAACGAACTCGTTGAACGAATGAGTACTAACACCATGGGTGCTTTCCTCCTCATCGTCATCGTCTAGTCGAGATGATGAACCGTGAAAACTATGACGACGAGATTTTCCCTTGTCACTACGAGTTCGTCGAGTTTGTTTTANATCCTCTACATGGTCAACGAACTCGTTGAACGAATGAGTACTAACACCATGGGTGCTTTCCTCCTCATCGTCATCGTCTAGTCGAGATGATGAACCGTGAAAACTATGACGACGAGATTTTCCCTTGTCACTACGAGTTCGTCGAGTTTGTTTTAGAGCGAGAGGACGCAAGGTGGGATAGATGGACTCATAGATGCTATCTTCAAGATCGGGGTAGTGCTCGATAACATGACGATAGAGACGAGTGAGGAACATTACATATGGGAGATTTACTTTTGGAGTTTTCCTTGTGCACTCAATTCGTTTGATGAAGAAGTAGGCCAAATTGTATGGTTGCTCAACAACGATACAATACAACATATGAGCAAGGCACGCCGGGAGATGGTCCCGATGGCCTCCGGTACCGAACGCATTCTCTCGAATGAGTTCTTCCCAACGCTTCATGTTGGGGCCTAATTCTTTCTGAAGAATTTGATTTTCGGAGATTTGGACATTTTTTGATTTGATCTTGCGAATGGTGGTGACACGTTCCAAACCAAGAATTTGACGAATTTCGTCGGGAGAAGGAATGTGGGAAAGATATGGACCAAAGGTAGGACGACAACGCTCAAGAGAGTCAAGATCCCATTCATTAGAAAAAACGGCTTGACCTCTAAAAGGGATTAGAAGGATTTGACCGAATTGGTCGGAGATTTGGACATTTTTTGATTTGATTTTGCGAGTGGTGGTGACACGTTCCAAACCAAGAATTTGACGAATTTCGTCGGGAGAAGGAATGTGGGAAAGATATGGACCAAAGGTAGGACGACAACGCTCAAGAGAGTCAAGATCCCATTCATTAGAAAAAACGGCTTGACCTCTAAAAGGGATTCGAAGGATTTGACCGAATTGGTCAAGAGTTAAGGTGATGGATTCGTGTTGGATCATGAAAGAGATGAAGATCATACCAAGGTCATTGGTTTGAACCGTGACTTGGCTATAGAAGTCGACAAGGAAACGAGGGATGATGGGTTCACTTATTTCGTAGAGACAATCGAAATTGATGCTTGTAAACAGGCGATCAATGAAGTCGGATTGAGAATAAGCACGATCTACTACACGTCCCTCATGAACGTTTCTATCCTCAATTTGACGATATAGATGTCCAATGGAGGGAGATGTAGTAGGGAGTTGGGAAACTTTGGGAATGTAATTTTTGGTTTGTGAGATATCTTCGATAGTCGCTTTTGGCATTTTCACCTAAACACAACAACAATACAACAAGACCACAATGAATATAAAAAAAATAAAAAAAAAAATAAAAATAATGATGTATGTATTGTTATGACATATGTTGGAACGTAAACATACTTCGACTCTAATACTTTAATCCTAAGAAGTAGTTTACTATGTTCCGTATTTTTATTTTTAACTCGTTCTAGATATATTTTACGATGTTTAATAAGTAGTTATGGACTAATCCAAACGCCCCTTTAAACATCTTAATATATCATGAAATTTACTAGATTTACATTAGATTGTAAAACTAGCCATTTCTTACGAGTTTCTTATGCATGTGTTTTGTTTTCAAAAAGTATGGTTTATATTTTGACTCAAAAATACCATTTTTCTTACTAAACCAAACGCTTCCTTAACTAGACACTATGCTACTAGTATGTCAATATATATATGAATTATATATCTTGACAACTCCAAATTACTAGTTTTAAGTTTATAATCTTGACAATGTTTTATAAAAATTACAACGACTTAATTTCGACATTGTTTGGACATAATCCAAACACCCTCTTATCGTATACAAAAATATTTTTACTTAGTCGAAAAATATAGTTTCATGTTTTACGAGTTATGAAAACATAATATGATTAGTTTTAACAAGTTTTTATAACATTATTCAACAATGTGTTTACAAAATTTTTTGAAAAGGAGTGTATGAAATTTTTCAAAATTTTTTGACAAGAGGGTTTGTAATTATTAGTTCCTAGTGTTAATTATGCATCCTAATCCTAAGGGAAGCATTTAGTTATGGAAATCCTAGACCCAATTCGAAAGAAATTATGAATTTGAAGAAATTAATAAAACATGCATAATCTTGATTTTGACCAAATTAGATGGAATTAGATGAAATGTGTTATGAAAAACTTACAATATGTAATAGTAATCGTGTTAGATGAATTTGCCCTTTGCGAATAAACCCGAATTATGTGATTTAGAAGTTGGTTTTTGAGTTTTTTTTTGGGGTTTGGTTTTCGTCACAGCAGCAGCAGATGAAAGGGGTGTTGGAAAAGTGGAGTGTTTGGCAAAAGAAATAAGAGGGAAAACGTTTTGGAATAATCAGATGGCCGGCCCCCTTAAACATTAATGGGGCCGCCCTTATTTTGGCTGCCGGTCCCCTTAAAATTAAGGGGGCCGCCCTCCAAAATTTGATTTTTCCCGGTTTTGGTTTCTGGAAAGAGCAAGAAAATATTTATATACATATTAGATTTATATTTAATCAAAAATACGTTGGTGAGTATTCGCACGAAAGGAATTACTTGACACTTTTACTTGACATTTCGTCAATCAAAAATTCTTGATCATCTCGGATGAAATTAATCAAGTTGTCAAGTGGACGAGAGGGTTGTGGATAGATATGTATATATATAAATATATGTATAAATATAGAAACTAACGAAAACTACAAGCCAAACATAAACACATAATTACTAGAGACTAAACTAAGCATGCAATTCTTGACAAGAAAATAAAAGGGAATATGTACCTTTTGTCTTCAATGCGTTTTTCTTCAAAGTCTTCAAGAAATTGTACGAACTTGTGGAGACAATTTAAATTTCCAAGCTTGTATGGCGAATTAATTACGTTGGTCCCCATTGTCTCATTTGACTAAAGTTGTTTGATCCGAACATGTTTTGTATTTGACTTGGGTGTATATATGGTGGAAACATCCCCCAAGGATTGAAGTTCCACATTTGTTGATTATTGTTAAAGTTTCGTCTATTTTGTTTTGCTCTAGTTTGAGGAGTTTTAGACCTAGGATGGGAACTTATTTGTTTTCTAGGTGGTGGAGTTTTGGACCTCATTTTTTGGTTTAAAAGGTTCGGCATCGGGTTTTAAAGATGATTTACGAAAGATTTTAACTTCCTCATCACTAGCAATGGGTACTAATCTATCTTTTAAAAGTATGTACTTCGGTTTTGATTCACTAGTTTCACTTTCGAATTTTACACTTTTTGTTTTACTAGTTGATGCATCGTTTGTGTTATATCCTAAACCGGTTTTATCATCGGATGGTCTTTGAGCGCTAATTAGTTTTCTAAGTGACTTACTACTATTTTCAAATTTCTCTAGTTTAGTAATTTCTTCCTTAAGTTGTTTATTTTCGTTTTTAAAAACTAGACATATTTTACATTCACTTAAATTTTCTTTACCTTTTTCTAGATTATTTAGTTTAGTTTTTAACTCAAGTATTTCATCTTTTAGTTGGTTGTTAGTTTGTTTTAGTAGTTTATTTTTAGCCATTACTTTTTGTCCTACTTTGCATAATATCCTATATTCGCTATCTAAGTCTTTTTCGTCTAAGGATAAATTATCATCACTATAGTATTCGGTTTCGGAACTTACCTCATCGGATGCCTTAGCCATGAGACACTTCTCTTCTCTTGTTGTCTCTTTTTCATCGTTGTCACTATCGCTCCATGCTCCTCCTATAAACGCCTTATGATTTTGACTTCTTGACAATTTTGGACACTCACCAATGAGATGGTTTGGATCCCCACACTTGAAGCACTTCCTTTCGTTTTTGCCATTCTTGCCATCCTTGTTTCTATGCGATGTCTTTCTTTCATCAAATGGTTGTCTAACGTATCTTCCTCGTCTTTTAAAGAATTTCTTGAAATATCTCACGGCCATAGCGTATTCTTCGTCATCACTTTCGGATGTTGAGTATCCCTCATCACTTAAAATTAAGGGGGCCGCCCAGCTGTAACGGCCAGATTTTCTTTCTTTTAGTGGGGAAAGTTTATTTGGTGAAAAACTAATTGATTTTGGTTAAAAATTTGAATTCATATATTTAGTATGATTTAAACATTTTCTTTTATTACCAAAAGTGTTTTTCAAAAATATATAATATGTTTATATTATTAAATAAACTTTGTAATAATTAATTAAATACCCCTTTGATCATGAGATGTATTAAGCACTTGTTTATTCATACCTTAAGTGATTAAGTTGGATAAAATGATATAAACTAGCTTAATACTTGTTTACGTAGTAATCTTACGTTTAATGATTTTACATTTTGTGATCATCAAAACGTAGAGATATCGAAAAATATAAATAACGTTTTTATACATTATTTATGTCAACATAATACTATTGTAAAATCTGATTAATTATATGAATTCTTACTTAATAAGTAAACCAGCTAAAAATGGAAAGTTACTAAAAATGGAAAGTCGACTAAGAGGAGCAATCTAATTGAAGATAAAGTTATTAATGATAAAATGAAGGTATATATATTGGAGAAGAAGTGAACTCTTCCATTTGTGATTCTTTCCTTTTTGATCTCATTACTTTACTAAGGTACGGATATTCTGACCTTATCCTTAAGGTTTCCTTTGTGATATGAACCTTCTGTTTGAACCTTTACTATGATAAACCTTTGCTATGAACTTTCTGTTATGAACCTTTGTTATCTGAACCTTTTGATATGATAACTATGTTTTGAAACCTTGTTATGAACCTTATGATTACCTGAGCTTCACTTGGCATGAGGGTTCCATGTCCGTGTTAGGGATGCACCTCTAACATGACTCTAGGGCAGTAGAGTGATGTTCTGCCACGTCCCTTTGATTGGTCTGCATGTGAATAGGTAGGGGCGTATGGATGCATCCTAGATCAGTTTCTGTTTCTGTTATGATATGATATTGTCTGGTGAATGTGGTTGTGTGTGCAATACACGTCCTTCGCAATTCTAGGAGCTAGCTACTCCACTTATGTGATTATGATATGATTATGATATGTTTCTGAGCTTATAGATTATTATGGTTCTGACTCTGTTTATACAGGTGACTGTATGAATTCCTTACCTAACGTACACATTTTTATTTCCGTATTATCCGTTATACCTAAATATGTTTCCTCAAAAATATATCACTTGCACTTCAGCATTTATATTTCGTTTCATTTTGTTATGTATCTGTTCACTGGGCTCTTTAAGCTCAGCCGCATTTCTTTTCACCGCGGCAGGTATTCAAGATAGCTTTTGGGGATAGCTTTATGGGTTTGAGAGTAGAGCTGAGTTGAAGATTTGACCATAGTCATTTAGAGTAATTCATTTAGGTAAGACTTCCGCTATTGTTTAATTATATCTGTTCTGATATGAAACCATTATTGTGACATCTTTACCCTTGTCGGGTTGGGGTGTTACAATATCAATTTTTCTTATCTATTTTTTGTACTGCACAATTAATTTTGAGACACCTAAAAAAACGGAAAAAAAATAGAAAAACGTAGAAAATAACATTTGGACGAAGGGAGTAGTATATTAAGGGTAATATAACAAAGATTTTGTTAAACGTAGCCATAAGCGTTATGTTTAAGATATAAAAACATGCTTAAAGTTGGTTGAAAATGATTAAACACAGAAAGTTAACAGTTATTATTAAAAGTACAAACAACTAATACATATCTGAATAATTAAAAAAAAAGTGTTTGAAACTACATTTAGCTATATTCTTATAATAATTATTTTTAATATTTTCTTTGAATAAATAACCAAGAATATCTAAAAATCATAAAACTAACCGTTAATTTCACAATAAATAAAAGAACCGGTTTGTGAACCCCCTTCCCCCAACCCCACAAACACAAGTCCTTCCTCTGAACCCTTAATGGACGCCTTTATCTCAAAAGAACCCTATTATCTTAAAAAGAGTTCAAAAATCCGTCCTTTCTCCCCACCTTTTTTTCACCTTAACTAGTCACCTCCTAAAAACATTAGAGAATGTGCAAAGTTGAAAATTTCAAAAACATTTTCGAATATTGCATGATTTAAAATAGTTATTTCATGGCTAGTTTCAAAATAGTTATTTTTTTGAGGTTATTTGTTAGACTTAGTTTGCATGAACTCTTTTTCCATTTAGCGTTTGTATTGGGCTCTTTCGTTTATAAAAATTGGCACGCTTTAGTAACTCAAAAGTAGAGGTACCAATACGTCGGTATGATGTTGTTGCTAGCTGTTTTCATGAAAGTTATTGTGTGTTAGATCATTGAAAATAACTGAATTAGAAATGAGCAATAAAGTAGTTAAATTGAGATGTGTAGGATATTTGTTCACTCGTTTGCTTCAAATAAAGGTTCATGTGAATGATTAATTGACTAATGTCTTTACGAAAATGAATTACTGTAGTAAATGGAAGGAGTCAATTCTCACTTTGCGCTTGTTTTTCAAAACTTGGACAAAACTATGCTTGCTTATATATGTTGTTCCCATTTTTTGGAACGCCTGAGGAAGCATAGTGACTTGAGTCAAAGTAAGCGGAAGAAGCATAATGATAACCCCCTGGAACAACAACCATAAACGGATAAACCGTTGTGGGATCTGCTGGACCATCGATAGTTGTGCTTATTGGACTAGTTGTTGGGCCGGTTGGATAACCTAAGCGTGCATTCACAAAAAAAGTTAACCGGATAAGAAACTGCGAAACTTCAGTAAGTACTTTCAATTGACCTAGACTAACATCGATGAACCACCGACAAATCAACCTAAAACCATCGGTAACTTGCTTGAGCATCGCTACGGTGTTAAAAAAAATAAAATAAAATAAATAAATAAATAAATAAATATATAAAAACACACACACACAATATTAGTGCGAAGGAAATGCTTTGAAAACTATACACCGTTGCCGCTAGACAAGGGTATTACAACTTAAGTGACTGCTAAAACTTAAACGACTGCTGCAACTTAAAACAACACTATCATAAAACAATGCAACCATGACATTAGAAAAACATTGCAACACAAAACAATATTACCGAGAAATAGTTCCTTTACTTTACAAATACTTGTGTTCAAAATTAATGACATCGAAATTTGGTTGAAGCGATTATAGTTTTAGTCGACTACTGCAACTTTAAACAATGTTATCATAAAAAACATGCTCACAAAAGATTGACGTTCTCAAGAAACATTCCAAGTTAAAACAATGCTATCGAAAATGATTATTTAACGCTACAAAAAGTTGGTATCGTCGTTGAAATTTTGTAGCAACCTGACACCGCTGCCACTAAGCGCGAGTACTTGGCTAGGTTTATATAGTAGGTAACCGGAATGAAATTCAAGTATAGTTAGTAAACTATTTTATTTACAAAATGACTAAAGCATGACACGAGAATTCAATCAACTTTTATGACTCATACTTATATAGAGTATAGGAAGAATAAAAGAACATATTACCGAAACCTAGAAGTAAAATATGAGAAGTTATGAAAGTAAACCTAAATTTTGATTCTCGCAAAATGCTGATAACTAACTAGCCTTTCACTTAGCTTTAAGAATAATATGTGAAAAATAATGTTTAGACTCAACAACTCGTTTAGAAGATTGGCAGATCGATTAACGGCTCGTTTGGAAGTGTTCACGTACTCTCGCTTAATTAGAAAGCATGACTTACGTACGTTCTCGGCTCTATAAATAACTAAGCTGCACATTTAAATATTCAAATTTTCTGCTTAGGTTTATTTTTGAGAATCACCAACCAAATGATAAAGCAACTTCGCCTATATTCATGTTAGAGTATTTAAAAGAAATCCCAGATTTCAGTAGCCTTTTTTTTATCATGCATATATGTATTCATACTATTTCTCGTATTACAAACCTTTTTTTTTTTTTCATCATCTTACCGACAAACTTTTGTTTTACGAGGTAGCCCTACACCAAATATATTATTGACGTGTCTTATAAACAAAATATAGATTTGCTCATTTGTCAACTTTGTCAAATTATGACTTGAAATTAAAGGTTTCCAAACTTGACTATATAAAGGCCTCGTTCCACATAATTATATGTCACACACTGAAAATGGGGTTAAAGAGCAAAGTTTTAATCGTTGGGGGTACTGGGTACATAGGAAAAAAACTCGTAAAGGCGAGTTTAGGGCATGGTCATGAGACATACGTTCTCCAACGACGAGAAATTGGTGTCGACATTGAAAAGGTCCAGATGCTACTTTCGTTCAAGAAGCAAGGAGCTAGACTTGTTATTGGTTCATTTGACGATCATCGCAGCCTTGTTGAGGCTGTGAAGCAAGTCGACGTCGTGATATGTGCAATTTCTGGAGCTCATATCCGTAGCCATCAAATTCTACTTCAACTCAAACTTGTTGATGCCATTAAAGAAGCGGGAAACGTTAAGGTATATAAAGTTCCAAAGAAAGGAAAAACTAAAGAAAACATATATAAAATCTATTGTTCACGTACTTTTTTACCGATATATCAAATCTCAAGGTATTGCTCTAACCATTATATGTGACATAGTTATCAATTCTTACCAAAGTCTGGAATGTTTTACCTTAAATGGTATATATGTTGCATAATAATTGTTACAAGTAGTTAATATGTAAATAGTGCATTGTATCTTTGCATTATACCTCTTAAAGTCTAGTGTTAAAGGATTTTAATCATTTTATGGATAATCATGATTTACTAGCGGTTCATTCCATCCGAGTTTGGTACGGATCCATCAAGAATGGCGCATGCAATGGAACCAGGACGAGAAACCTTTGACCAGAAAATGATGGTTAGGAAAGCAATCGAAGATGCTGGGATCCCGTTCACGTACATATCAGCAAATTGTTATGCAGGCTACTTTGTTGGAGGGTTGTGTCAATTCGGCCACCTTCTTCCTCCAACGGATTCGGTCGTCTTGTTTGGAGATGGCAATCAAAAATGTATGTTGTTTATATTTTTATTGTTTTTGTTTAAATTTAGGACACCAAAGAAATATCCATTTTTACCCGAAACAACGTTAACATGTAATATAACATGAATTGGCCATATACCAAATCTAAGTTACTACTCTATGTCTATTCTCTCTGTTTTTGGTGAAAATAATAGTTGAAACATATAGAATGATGGGAACTTGTTAATAAAGGAAAGAAAACTAAACGTAGCTTCATTAGTTCAATTTACATCTCACTTTCATAGTTAGTTACTTAGTTGCATGTGGTTTTCAAACATGTTCTGATGCCCACTCTAGTAAGCGATAATTAGTTACTCCTCCGTACGTCACAAAATTATTATCATCTGAGAAAAACACACCGTTTAAGAAAAACGCATTTATGACAACTTTGATTCTTGTAAAAGTCACAAAAAGATAGTCCTTTGACGTTTATTTAATGTATAGTTCTATAAATAACAAATTTGATTAAGAAGAATATTGTAAACTTTAGCAATTTCAAATATTTATGGTAGTGGAAAATTAATTTAGGGACAAACTGAAAAGAAAATATGGACAACTAAATTGGATGGAGCTAATATTATTTTTAGTACCGAATTTTGACCTAGTGATATTCAAGATTTATCATAGTAGTTTGTCACTCAAATATGGTTCGTTTTGACTGGATACATTGTTACTTTGTTGTAGCAATATTTGTCGAGGAAGATGACATAGCAACATACACCATAAGAACTATAGACGATCCCCGCACTCTTAACAAGACAGTCTACATCAGGCCTCCGGCAAACATTCTTTCACAAAGAGAAATTGTGGAAATCTGGGAGAAACTGATTGGAAAACAACTCGTGAAGACATCTCTTTCAGAGAAAGAATTTCTGGACATGATAAAAGGTGACAACATTGTCGTATTATTTTTACTGCATCTTATAAATTAAAGACTCATATTAGAGCCGCAATGTGTTCACATTTTACCAACATAAATGTGGCCAATCATATCATATATCCGATATAGCAACATTTGGTTGTAAAATACATTTATATGTTGCTACTTTTAGTTTGGTTTATGGTATATTAATTTAGATGTTATGGACTAGCAGATAAAGGGTATGTCGATCAGGCAGGAATGACACATTTCTACCACTTCTTTTACGAAGGCTGCCTGGCAAATTTCGAGATCGGAGATGATGCTGAAGAGGCTTGTGCTCTCTACCCGGACGTTGAATACATTAAAGTCGAGGACTACCTCAAGCAATACCTTTGATTGAATTCATATATATACATGCATATTGTTTTGTTTTAAGTATTATGTGTGTAAAAAATGAGAGATCATGTATCCAAAAAGTATGATGTTTTCAGCCAATTAATCAAAAAAATGTCTATTAAACATCACATTTTTGTTTTCTGTAATATGTTTTACTAAAAAGCATAACTAAATTGGGCCTTGGTATTAGGATATTTATAATATAACTAATATGTAGGTTAAAAAGTTGACCACGGAATATTAATTTGAACCCAGTTTTAGTCGATTGGGTTCAGTTTAAATTTAGTATGTATCGAGAAACAAGAACTAAATAAGCCAAACTTTGAAACCCGAACCGAATTATCAAGGGACGCCTCCAAAAGTGGCGATGACAGCGTTATTACTTAACTCAAAATAAAAGGCCAGCCACCAAGCGTTTGTTTGGTAGCCGATCGAATAGAAAGACTAAGGGCCCGTTTGGTTGCCATGATTTGGCACTGTTGGATTTGCTTTGCTAAAAAAAAGCATGTTTGGTTGGATTCTTAAATAAAAAAAGTTACCATAACTCCCTTTGACACAAGCCCCATGAAATTGGTGGGTTTTGCTAGGTTTAGATAATTTGGTGGGTCCAACTTTATATGGATTTAATATCAACCATTCATAATACTTTTATTTATAAATTATATTTATTTATAATATATATAATATATTATTTTATTATATTTGTCTCTCTCCTCATTTAATTTAAACCCCAAATCAAAATCCAAATCTTTAACTTTATATCCAAATCTTAATCCTAATCATAAACACNAAATTGGTGGGTTTTGCTAGGTTTAGATAATTTGGTGGGTCCAACTTTATATGGATTTAATATCAACCATTCATAATACTTTTATTTATAAATTATATTTATTTATAATATATATAATATATTATTTTATTATATTTGTCTCTCTCCTCATTTAATTTAAACCCCAAATCAAAATCCAAATCTTTAACTTTATATCCAAATCTTAATCCTAATCATAAACACACCTACAAACCAAACGGGCCCTAAACAAATAGAAAGTCTAAAAAGTAACCAAGAGTTGACATGTGTATTCACTTTTCCCAATTGATAGGGGTAGTTTCGGAAATCATCTATTAGTTTTTCAACTATAAGCCACACCTACTCTATTTGATCCCGGGTTTGATAACTTCAATCCCCAATCGAATATTTAATTCGCAATTTGATTTCTTTAATTTTGATGTTCGTATATCGAATTGCGCTGGACTGTCGTCAATCATTATCTTTCTTTTATCATACGTAACTTAATTAAGTTCATTCAATAGCTTTGACATCTAGTGTTTCAATTGTTCAACAAATATCGTTTAATGATGTTTTAGTAAATAACAACTCACTGGAGCCAAGTAAAGAATAACTTTCTATTTTATCTATTCAAGTTAAATCATTTTAGATACTTCAATTGTTAGTTCTTCTATTTATCTATGGTTTGTGTGGACTAGTTCATCTAATCCATGACGAACAGAGATCTAAATTTGTAATACAAAGTGAAATGCTTGGGGTCCCGTGGTTGAGAAATTCAAATATAAATTAGCCGGTTGGAAAGCTAAAACAATGTCTTTCGGGGGTCGTCTCACATTGGTTAAATCGGTTCTCGGTAGCTTGCCATTGTATTATTTCTCGATATTTCGCGTGCCTTTGAGTGTGTTAAAAAATCTTGAGAGTATAAGGAAAAAATTCTTTTGGGGAGGGGTCGGGGAGGGTAAAAAAATTTCTTGGGTTAAATGGGATTCGGTTCTTGCATCATATGGGGTTGGGGGTCTTAATATTGGGTCTCTAAGGGCAAAAAANGCGTTATTACTTAACTCAAAATAAAAGGCCAGCCACCAAGCGTTTGTTAGGTAGCCGATCGAATAGAAAGACTAAACAAATACAAAGTCTAAAAAGTAACCAAGAGTTGACACGTGTATTCACTTTTCCCAATTGATAGGGGTAGTTTCGGAAATCATCTATTAGTTTTTCAACTATAAGCCACACCTACTCTCAGGGGCGGAACTATTCATTGGTCAGGGGTAGCGGTCGCTACCCCTGAACTTTTACCCGGCAGTGGAAATTTCTTTTAGTTTTATGTTTTTCGTACTATCTTTCGTATTTCGCGACCCCTGAAACAAATTTTCGCTACCCCTAAACAAATTTTCGTACTATCTTTCGTATTTCGCTAGCCCACTAAATGTTAAAAAAAAAATAATAAAAATACAAATGAAAAAATGGTTACAGAAAAAATTAGACTCAAATTGATAGTAGGCTACTAGCTTGGGCCTTATTATTAAAACTCATGTAGTGGACTAGTGGACTTGGACCAACCAAGAAAAAAAGCAATTGACTAATTGTTATCTATTGAAAACGTTAATTTAAAGACCAGAAGAAGAAAAGAAAAACCACCTGCGCCCCTTTTGCCTTAAAAAAAAGTAATTGACTAATTGTTAATTTGTTATCTGCTTGACTGCTTCTGCCATTCAATTATTCCCCTTCCTGGCTTCTTGCTCTTGCCTTAGGTAGTTTCATTTTTCAAGTTTATTTCAATAATTTCAATAATTTATGAATAATTGAATACTGTATTAGGGTTTTGCCATTTTGGTTCAATTTTATATGTTATTGTGAATTTGTGATTTCTGATTAGATTGAAAAGATTGAGTTTCGAGATAGTTAGGTTCAGATTGTTACTTTGTTAGACTGCTTAGGTAGTTAGGTTTATTATACCCTTGAAAAAATAGTCAATCTTTTACTAGTTTTTTATCATATGTTTTTGTTCAATTTCATATGTTAATTCTAAGTGCAATTTGTAATCTTTTTGTATTAGGGACTTCAGACTTGATTNCGGATATTTGAACAATGCTATGGTATGTGCTGTCGAAGGAGAGACATTTGACGAAGTAACGAATGAAGATGTAATGGTTCGTTTTCTAGCTATGAAAGACCGAAGAGGAGAGTTCTGAGATCTATTAGGTATTTGTTTAACTTATTCTATTATTGCGTTTTTTTAATTATTTAAATGTACGGTTAAAAAACAATTATGGTTAACTTTTTTTTTCGCTACCCCTGAAATTAGTTCCTGGTTCCGCCGCTGCCTACTCTATTTGATCCCAGGTTTGATAACTTCAATCCCCAATCGAATTTTTAATTCGCAATTTGATTTCTTTAATTTTGATGTTCGTATATCAAAGTGAAATGTTGTAGATTTATTTTACTTTTACCAATAGAATTCAATTTAATGAACAACGTGTTGTTTACCTTTTTTAACGTTTACTCAAGTTTATACTTTTTGATCCATTTTGCATCACCATAATGGATACTTACGTTTCTGTATTTCATGAATAGCTTAAATGTTCACATAGGTGAAGATGACAAGTAAACTGAATGATATCTCGAAGTTTTACTCGTATTTGTTGCACACAAAGTGTTTAATAAAATGTCTAGCTTAAATTTTTGGTGTTAAAATCGAGTTAAATGCACTAATTTTTGTACAACAACGCACTTTTAATCAATTTATTAACGTAAGATTTAAAAAGTTATTTTTTAATTAAAACTGATGAACTATATTAGCCGACGAACAATAATAGCTTTTTATCAGTTATTTTTGATATTGTTCATCAGTTATTTTTAATAACGTTCATCAGTTATTTTTAATAATGTTCAGAAGTTTTCGAAAAAATAACGGTCATCAGTTATTTTTTTATTGTTCATCAGTTATTTTTTATAACATTCATCAGTTATTTTTTATAACGTTCATCAGTTATTTTTTATAATGTTCAGAAGTTTTCGAAAAAATAACGTTCATCAATTATTTTTTATATTGTTCATCAGTTATTTTTTATAACGTTCATCAGTTATTCTTTTATAACGTTCATCAGTTATTTTTTATAATGTTCAGAAGTTTTCGAAAAAATAACGTTCATCAATTATTTTTTTTATTGATCATCAGTTATTTTTTATAACGTTCATCAATTATTTTTTGATAACGTTCATCAGTTATTGTTCACTTTTAACGTGCGATATCTCACTCATATTATATTAGATTTGAGTAATTCAAATTTATGGGAAAAAAATGACCAAAAAGCTAAAACTTTTGTGTTTTAAGGTTTGCAAAAATTCGGCCTTTAAACTTGATAAAATTAAAGCCGAAAATGCCAAAAATTTTTAGAAAATCAACACCACTTAAAAAGTTGAAAACAAAAGTTGCGATTTATATATCATAATGCATACCAAATTAAAGAGAATTGAATTTAAAAAATTATGGTGATCGATTTTACATGAAACTTTGTCGTTTGAAAGTTATTTACGTTTGAAGTTTTGGGTGGAATAAAAAAAAAGTTAAAATGACCAAAATGCCCCTTAACCGAATTTTATAAGAAAAAAAGGAGGGAGTGAGTGGAGGACACTTGTCACATTGTGAGTGGCTTTCTAGCCTTTTTAGTTTTGTTTACTTTCTAGGGGATCGCAACTCGCGTTTGTTATCCTTTAATTTGTTGAGGGAAAAAAACATGTATCTATATTTTTATAATCTGTATATTGAAAGAACATAATACATTAAGAGGTAATAATATAATAAAAGTTTTACTAAACGTATCCATAAAAATTGTGTTTAAGAAAACAAAAACATGCATAATTGATGGTACATAGAATCAGTTGAAAGAGGTTATACAAAAGGTGATCAATTATACATGTCTTAATAATTTAAACATATAGCAATTTCATATAATACTCCCTCCGTTCCAAATTTATTGTCCAGTGTTGACTTTTTTAGTCTTTCTCCTTCAACTTTGATCTTATATATTTTTGTGGGTGTTATATAATATTTGATGCAAAATATATAAATGGATTGGGTTTTAAGTCTACTTTTCAATGGTATAATTTCTCATCAAGTATTATATAATAAAAATATATATATTTGTGGTCAAAGTTAAACCACTTTGACTTTGAAAATTCAAAGTGGACAATAATTTTAGGACGGAGGGAGTAATTATTTGTTATAATATTTTGAAAAAATAACCTCAAAAATATCTAAAATTTAAAACTAACATTTTATTTTTTTTTTATTTTTTATTTTTTTTAAGAAAAGTAAAACAACCGGTTTGTGAACCCCCTTCTCCCAAACCTCAAGCACACCAAGTCCCTCCTCTAAACCGTTTATAGACCCGTTTATCTTATAAAAGAGTTCAAAAACCCCTCCTCTCAACCCCACACACAAGTCCCTCCTTCTGAACCGTTTTAGACCCTTTTATCTTAAAAGAACCCCCATCATCTTAACAAGAGTTCAAAATCCCTCCTCCCCACCATTTTTACACCATACCAACTCCAAAAGCACTAAAAAAAATATGTAAGTTAAAAACTTTAAAAAAAAATAAAAAAAATAAAAAAATAACATTTTCGAATCAAGAATATTGCATGAGTCAGGAAGTTCGCGACACGGTTCGCTTATCAGCTATCACCGACTTCGTGATCGTTGAGGATATTCGTCCGGTAGTTGACACATGCTTAACTCAAGTAGTTCTTGGGAAGCCGTTTGTTGAGGCCTCTAAAATGAATTATGACCCATCTCTAGGGATAGTTAGATTTAGGGACGAGACCGATGATATAGCTTACCAAATGCCTTATAAGATAGAGCAATACCGACTCTTGTCAAACATCGAGAAGGAGGACAAGCAAGCGGTCTACTATAGGAATGACAAGGATAGAAGTAGAGGAGTAGACTATGTCATGAGTAGAATATTTGGGTTCTACAAAGAATGCTTGCAACTAGGTCCGGAGTATAAGACTAAGCCCGAGGATGACCTAGAGGATGTGACCAATGATGAAGTCGGATAGAGTGACTTTGAGTCTAGCTACGAGACTCGGTAATAAAGAAAAGCGCTTCTTGGGAGGCAACCCAAGCTTTATTTGTTTTGTTTGCTTATTTATTTGTTTGTTTGTTTGTTTTTATTTCCGTATGTATGTTTTATTTTTATTGTTATTGATTCATGCTTCAAACTAAATTGTGAAAATGTTTTATTTTGTTTTTAACTTCGTCTTAACTACATATAAAAGTATTTTGCAAAAGATAAGTGTAAGGGAAATCTACATCGGTTTATAAGAACAAATGAACATGAATCATAACAATATTAAATTGACATACATATTAGTAATTGTTTGAGTCAAATGCTTGTATCGAGTCATAATGATATTTTGCAGGATTTCTATGAAGTAAGAATTGAGTTTTTCCAGAAATTTTCCGGAAACTTAACATGAGAAATCTGTCAGATCACTTCTGACGGCGTCAAGCTCCAGGCTGACGCCGTCAAGTTCAGTTTTCTGGAATATTTTTTGAAAGTTTTGTTTTTCTTCCGGAATCATAAAATGCTTTATAAGATCTCTAACTTATAAAGTCCAGGAATCTGCAAAATATACATTCCACAAGCATTATATCCTTATACAGATTTATCCCGCCGATGTTATGCAGGTTTTCTTGTTTGTTTTCTCAGATTTAACAGGTTATTTTGGACAAGAAGATGATTTATATTTCGGAAGGAAAGCTTTGAGTGTTCATTTTCTTGGAAGAAGATCTAACCTTGTTACCCCTTTATCTACCGAGCGAATCAAGGGAGTATTTGATTTCATTCTTTTACCNATTTGCTTGAGGACAAGCAAATCTCAAGTGTAAGGGTATTTGATGAGGCGAAAAGTGTACCTGTTTTCGGGGGTCATTTAAGCCCGAAATCGTGTTTATTTGATCAAATATCGCCCTAAATCGTTCCTTTTGGCATTTTAGGTACTTTGGAGAGAAATTCTGGAAAATGAAGCATTTTGGACGTTTTCGGAGCATAAAAGTGAAGAATTCGACAAAGTGTCAAAATCTGCTGGAACAGTGCTCTAGACGGCGTCAAGACTCCTCCTGACGGCGTCAAGCCTTGATAGGCCAGAACGATTTATAACGTGACGGCCTGGTGACGGCGTCAAGCTTATACCTGATGGCCATCACGTTATACGGGCTGACGCCGTAAGAACCCCTCGGACAGCAAATTGCCTATAAATACAGCCTTATAACTTCATTATTTTCAAGCCCCCAACCCTAGGTCCGATTTTAGGGTTTGGGTAGGTGTTTTTCCAGTAGATTAAAAGGCTTATTTCATTACTTTATCATCTTTGATCATTGATTTGATCATCAAAGAGTGTGGAACTTGTGTGGAACTTTTTAGAGAGAAACCCTAGACGATTTTTGCAGCTTTTTAAGGGTTTTAAACCCTTGGATCTGTCATGTTACATTGAAGATAAGTAATCAATTAATCATTCAATATGTCTATGTGTTGTTTGATTCTATCTTGTTCTTGTCTTTTGTTTAACATGCTAGGCTAGATTTTCTTTGTGTTTGCTTAGATCTAATGAAACCTAACTATTGATTATTGATTGAATGGTGTGTTATTAATTGTATTGGATGGGTGATTATCGATGTTAGGCTTAAGAAAACTGGCAGACTTCCGGTTGGTAACATGCTTGAACGTCTTAAGAAACATGAACCAAGGTGTACTAAGGTTATTTTGATTGTATTTAATGCATGAGTGAATTCTAGTGATCCCATGTTAGGAGCTTCTTAGCCGGCTCGACATAGGAGTGAAGTAGGATCTCATAGAGTTAGGGGAAGTCCGTACACACCCCTACGAATGGTATTAAGGAATACAATCCGTCATCCACGCAATTAATACACACTAATCAATCGGTAATAGATAGTTAGGGAGTAAGAAAATCTAAGTAAACACACTTCTCTCCATTATAGTTTTCACAACCATTTACTTTTTCGTTATTTTATTTTATTTGCATTAGTAGTAATTTGGGTTAGTTGACTAGCAACTAATTCCCCCCACTCTTCCAAAACCCGAGATTTTTACTTGCTTTCCTAAAAATATAAAAATACAAAAAGAATCTTCCCTCACCCCTAGACCTACTAGAGTAGCTTTTCAATCCTAACGACACTATTCCCTGAGAGAACGATCAATCCCCCGGTACTTGCCACTACACTATACTACATCGGTCAGGTATACTGCCTGGTGGGGATTGCAAGCTTCTCAATATCCCTTGAGAGGTAAAACCCTAGTGCGTGGTCGCAATCCCGCGCATCAGTATGTCACTGACATTCTTAAGAAGTTTAACCTCAATGCAATGAAGCCAGTCACCACACCCATTAAAGCCACAAATTCATTGGGAAAAGATGAAGATGGAGAACCAGTGGATGTTAAGCTTTACAGATCAATGATTGGTTGTCTTATGTACTTAACTGCATCTAGACCTGACATTATGTTTGCTGTATGCTTATGTGCAAGATATCAGGTCTCACCCAAAGTTTCTCACATGAATGCAGTCAAAAGGATTTTTAGTTATCTCAAGCGTCAACCTAAGTTAGGATTGTAGTATCCTAAGGAGGCACCTTTTCACTTGGAAGCTTTTTCAGATAGTGATTATGCAGGTGATAATTTTGATAGAAGATCAACCACTGGAGGGTGCCAATATCTTGGAAGAAGATTAGTTTCATGGCAATGTAAGAAACAAACAATTGCAGCAACATCATCTACTGAAGCAGAATATGTTGCAGCTGCAAGTTGTTGTGGACAAGTATTATGGATGCAAAATCAACTCTTGGACTATGAATTCTATTTCAAGAATAATCCTATCAACATTGACAATGAGAGTACAATTTGTATTGTGAAGAATCCAGTTTACCATTCCAAGACCAAGCATATTCAGATTAGGCATCACTTTATTCGAGATTGTTATGAGCACAGGCTCATTAATGTTGTCAAGGTACACACAGATGACAATGTAGCTGATTTACTCACAAAGGGTTTTGATGTTTCAAGATTCAAACACTTGGTGGTGAGTATTGGTATGATCAATTATTAAGCTACATTTGAGGGGAGGACTTCGTATTAGTTAGTATAAGTCCTATGCATTGTTTGAGGGGAGGCAATACAATGCTCTTTGAGGTTTTTACTCTGGTGTGTATATTTGAAACAAGGATGGAAAGTACTGCTTGGCGTTTGTTGAAAGTACTGCTTTTTACTCTCATATTTATTCTTATCCATCCATTTATTCTTTCACAACAACTCTTCTCATCAAAACCTACTTCGCAAATCCATTAATTCTTTCACACACATCATCAATGCCTACTCGTCCAACTTGTAATAAACACAACATGATTGCCAATTTGGATAAAACACCGAAGAATGTAGATTTTCATGCTATAATTGATTTCCTAACTGGGTCTTCAATTAACTATGCTCTCTTGGTCAATCCGGACATAATTGGTCCTTGGATTCAAGAATTTTGGAATACGGCTACTTCTGGTTGGGAAGATGATGATGTATCGTTTATTCACGCTACTGTTGCTGGAAGACAAATAAGGATCACTGAGGCTTCTATAAGGGAAGATTTATTGTTTAATGATGAAGATGGAACTGTTCGTTTTGATAGACAAGTGCTGTGGGATACAATGAGGGATATTGGATATGAAGGTGATCTTAATAAGCTTACTTTTCAGAAACCCTTGTTCAGTCCACACTGGAAATACTTAATTCATGTTCTACTTCATTGTTTGAGTTC
>LBNU01001050.1:0-21362 GCA_014162995.1 Artemisia annua | reverse complement strand
AGGAAACACCAAATGAAGATGCTGATCCAAATAAGGTAACACCACTTTTTGAAGATATTGATACTGCTGAGAGAAAAAGTGATGAAATTAAGCAGGTCAATCTTGAAGGAGTTGGAGCTCAAAATATTGAAGTTGATTTGGAAAGTACTGGTGTTCAAAATATTGAAGATCAAAGTACTGTTGCTCAAGGTACTGCTAGAACATCTTTGATAACACCAAGGACTTTAGATTTTGAAGAAGAAGTTGGTCCTTCCAATCCAATTCAGCAAAAGGAAGATAGTGATGAAGAGACTGTTGCTGATATGTTGCTAAGTATCTCAAGACCTAGAGGTATTAGTATTCCTGGAGTTCAACAATCACAAGTCTCACAGCCTTCTTCTCAACCTACTCAAGAGCTGGATCCAAAGGATAAAGGAAAAGGAATCTTGGTAGAAGAAAAGAAAAAGAAAAAGAAGATTACTTTGGCAGACTTAAGAGCTATTCAGGAAGCTAAAGGTGAAGAAGCTGCTAGAATATTACAGGCTAAGTTAGATGCTGAAGTGAAGAGATCAGAGAAGCTAGTTGTTAAAGAAAAGATTATTGGACCAAGAAAATCACATGGCATTGCAAAAGAAAGGAATGCTATGATGAGTTACCTGAAGGGTCGAGGTTATAAAGGCTTAGTGAAGTTGGCATATCTAGAGATGAAAGATCTCTATGATGCTGTAAGAGAATCTTATCAACAACAAGTTGATAATATTATTGGATTTGATACTGATGAAGCAAAACAGATAATGGATGCTAGAAATAAAAGAAAGAGAACAACAACTGAAGCACAGCCATCAAAGAAGTTCAAAGAGACAGTGGAATTGAGAACAGATACAGTTGATGAGCTGAGGAATTATCTAAGGGTTGTTGATTTTGAGCATCCCAAGTCAAAAGAAGCTACTGAGACAAAATCCAAGATATCTGCATTAGAAGTTGTGGAATCTAAGAAAGATGGAGATTACTTTGTTTTCCACAGAGAAGATGAAAGCTTCAGAGCATTTAATTTGTTGTGGGACATATTGTATCTAATTGATAGAGAAGATTTACTCCATCTATACCAGCAAATACAAGCTCATTTTGAACAAAATTCACTTAAAGGAATAGGTGTAGTTTTGCTGGGTGATCTTACAACAATTTGGGAGACTGAAGAGACAAGCACTGATGATATTTGGAAGAATCAAGAAGTTTGGGAGATTCAAAGCTGGAGATTCTTTGAATCATGTGGAGTGCATGTCTTAGAGTTAGAAGATGGTACCATGGTTAACATGCTAGCAGAAAGGAGATATCCTCTTTCAAGAGATCTGATGGTCAGAATGCTAGAACATGGTATGGAAGTAGAAGATGAAAATGAAACAGCTCTCATGGTCATTAAGTTGTTCATCAACTGGACAACTTTAGCAGATGATAATGCATGATTTCTGGTATGATCTTTATTGTATATATTTTTTTTTGAATAATAAGTACTTTATTTAAAAGTACTGCTGGACAAACAGTACTTTACCAAAGTACTGCTTAAAACCAGTAAAGTCCTTAATAAAATAGCAATTTTTGTAAAGTGAAAAATACTTTTTGAAGCACAAATTTAAAGCAACAAATTGTTTTGAGAAACACATGGTGTTAGTACTTGTACTACACAACAAATGGTATTCAACTCACCATGTTTAACAGACAAGAAAGAGTTTGACTCATCATGAGGGTACGGCTCTGATGTGATAATCAAATCCGTTTTTAGTTGACAATTTACTAAAAATTGTATGGTTTTCAACTCACCATATCTGAAATAGTGAAGAGTTGGCTAGCCCACAAGATAATGGCTTGTGGTAAAGGCTGTGGAAAATCCATTTGTTTGGTAATTAGTTCACCTTGGTAGTGATTGTACTAAAAGAACTAACTAGTCCAAAAGCAAACGGCTCTTGGTAAAGACTAAACAAATCCGTTGATAGCTGATGATTTGCTAAAAATCATATGGTTATCAATGTACCATGGTTTACTAACCTAAACATTGGCTACTCCAGAGTTAATGGCTTTGGTAAAGAGACATCAAAATCCATTAATTTTCAATGATTCACCTCTCACAGGAGTTTACACACCTGGATGTGATGAGAATAGACTGAAACTTTATGATATGATGTACATTTTGCCATATATTGCTGAGTAGCTGAAAAGATTAAGTTGCTGTGAAGATAAAGATTGAAGATAAAGGTTGCTATTGTTGACAAAGATCACTTTGATGATGACAAAACAAACACAGTAAGTACAAGACAAAGATGTTAGAGTTTGGAGTCACATGAATAGTACAAGACAGATGCTAAAGTTACAATCTTTCCTTGAAGACAAAGATGCTAAAGTTTTATGGCATGGATTAAAGAGGAAGACAAAGAAACTTGAAATCAAGCAAGTAGAATTCAAGTTAGGGGAGGATTGTTGGGATATAAAGTCTAAGTACTAATAAAAGTCAAAGTACTGCTGAAGATATAAAGTCAAAGTACTGCTCGAATGAAAACAAGTCAAAGTGCTGCTAATGTAAAAGGACTGACATGCAAATAATGCAAAACGTTTAAGGATTATTGTGTAAATCTAGAATGTTCTAACTTAGAGTTAGTTTACTTGTCGTTCAAGTATTGTAAACCGACTAGGGTTTTTCCTTATGCCTATAAAAGGATCCCTAGGTTGGCATTAGTAATATACGATTTTAGAGATACATGCAAGTTCGATATTAGAGTTATTAGGGTTGTTAGTGAATCTGTGTATCAAAGCAGGTTCAAAGTTTTAATATAATCAAAGTTCTTTGATAATTCTTCTTAGCTTTGTTGAAGTAGATTCCGCATACTTAACAGAGTTATTCAGTGTTTCATTGTTAGTAGTTTAGGATTTATCCAAGATTACTAAACCCTTACAAGCTACATAGTTAGTTTGGTCAGAGTACATCGATCCAACAGAGAGTTTAAGTGTAAAGTATGGTAAAGTAAGGTGAGATAAATTGCCTACCAGATTTGTCATCGTCCAAGACTATTTATAGGGGAAGGAAATACTTTGGAGAGTGACCACGCGTTTGTAGGAGATCATGGGGGCATCCCATGACTTGTGGTAACCGCTAGGGTATAGTGTCCCACTCCTCCTGATTTAGCGGGGGAGCTAAGGAGGAAGAGGAGACGTGGGTAAGACTTAGTCATATCAATATTTGGACTTGGCATTGTTCCGTCCTTACAACTTATCGAAGAATACCCCGAAGGGCTTAATCCTTTGATTGGCGAATTCCCACTTGGTAATTAGATCACTGATGATTAGTTTTACGCCAAAGAAAGTTTTAGGAGGCTAGCCAGAGCCTTCGATTATGGAGGTTGCGGTCAGACACGTAGGGGGGTCCTTCGAGCTAACCAGAGGGTACATCATCACTTATTAATTTATTATTAAAACCCTAACTTCATATGCAGCTTCCACCTGCGCCTCAACCTCCACCATTTCCAGAAGGCTATACACCCCCAACCGCAGAAGGAGCGCGCAAGGCCTGGAAACCGAGCAAGCAGACCCCAAACTTCCCCTTGTTGACCCCATTCTTGACCAAGGTCCTTTAAAGAGGCTTAAATATTCTTAATCGTATATTAAAAATGCAACCTTGTTCAAAGAAGGTGTACGGTCTCAATATCTAAAATTGTGTTTGTTGTGTAAGATCTCTTATATCGATTCTGATCGTGAACTATGAGGTTTTCGTAAGTAAAGAGTTTTTTCAATATAGATTTTCAGTTAATTTGCAAGTTACTTAGGTCGAGTATCAATGGCAAATCCATTATTTTCAGCCAGGGTATCTTTTCAGTTTTAAACCATGATTTTTTTTTGTTTTGGTTATGCACGTGCATCACACCCGGGTAGTAGTTCATTGACATACCAGCTTCATGCCCTGTTTGTGTCTAAACTGCTACACATACATACTTATATTTACAATTTTTTTTTGAACGGCAATTGAATTAGAAAATTAGCAAGGCGCTAAGGAAGGATACAACGGGAGGAAAGAGCGTTACACGGGTTATTAAACCACTCAATCCAATTTAAACATGATTTCCTACCTCTACTACAAATCCAAGTGTAAGACAAAAGCTTAATATCACAAAAGAGGAGATCCTTGCTTGGCCTCTTCACAGAGAAATTCACCTCATTCCTGAATTTCCAAAGGCACCAAATAGTAGTTTGGACAACGACATCCAAAAATCTTGAGTGTTTGGCTACAATCGGTGCATGGTCCGCCATATGAATCACATCATGAAGGTTGTGAAACTGAGTATTTGTAACCTGCCACCAGTTAAGGACATCCTTCCATATGTCAACCGCTATCTTGCGATGTATGAAAACATGCTCTTCTTTTTCAATGTCTTCATCGCATACGGGACATCTAATCGAATCTAAATCCACCCTCTTCGGTCAAGGTTCCACCTGGTTGGCAATCTAGCATGCATTACCCTCCAAGTATTGATGTTAATCTTCGATGGAACGATTTTATTCCATCTAGTTGACTGAGATAACAAGGGTTGAGATACAATTGGTACAACCCGTTGATGAAATAGATCCTCCTGAGCTTGGGTTTAATTTACTTGCGGGATCTTTTCTCAAATAGTTTTTCTAAAAAACCTATAAGATGGGTTTTCATTTGTTGATGATATAATGCTGAAACTGACCGACCAATATGTAGATCAACTGAAACTAGTGGTGTAATCTTGTTATTAAGCGAAGATATATCAAATCTTATATTATGAGATTTGATATTAGCATATTATTTAGTTACCTTATATTTGATCATTCTAGAATTAAGTGGCTTGAAGTCCAAGCTAAACTTATTGTATAAATACCCATTCGGGTGAACAATAAAGATTCAAGGAAAACAAGAGATTTATCATGGTACCAGAGCCACGATACAATCCCTAAAAAAAAGAGAAAAAATACGTGACGACATAGAATTGTCAAACAATTTGTATTCTTTTCATCTACATATTTTATACCCCACGTTTCCTTGGTCAAGATTTGTTTTGAGTTCTTTTCATAACAATTCTTAATGGCTGGTGATCAAGCAGACAAATCAGAGAGTAGTAGCTCACAACGAAAAACGATATCACCATATGATATCACCTCGTTAGACAACCTCGGACTTTCAATAACCCAAGTTCAGTTGAAAGGAGATAATTATGATGAATGGTCTCGTTCTTTCAGAACTGCTTTGCGAGCACGAAAGAAGTTCGGGTTCATAGATGGGACTATCAAACAACCAGGGGAGAAGGATAAAGATATTGAAGATTGGTGGACGATTAATTCGTTATTAGTATCCTGGATCAGAAACACAATCGAGCCTACGTTGCGTTCCACCATCTCACATGTGGAGATTGCAAAGGTTTTATGGGATGATCTAAAAGATCGTTTTTCAATTGCTAATGGGCCTCGAATTCAACAACTCAAATCTGATCTTGCAAGTTGTCGGCAAAAAGGATTGACCATAGTCAATTACTACGGACGTCTCAAACAGATTTGGGACGAGTTGACAAATTTTGATCAGTTAACAGCTTGTACGTGTGGAAAGTGTACTTGTGACCTTGGAAAGAAGTTAGCAAAGAAGCAAGAAGATGAAAAAGTCCATACTTTTCTCATGGGACTCGATGAGAATGTGTATGGAACCGCGAGATCAAACATTTTAGCACAAGACCCATTGCCAAATATGAACAAGGTATACTCTATTTTTATTCAAGAAGAACGGGTTAAGACAATGACACGTGAGAAGGATGATCGACCTGAACTTATGGCACTAGCTACGCAAAAGCGAACTGAATTTAAGAACAAGGATATGTCTTGTACCAATTGTCACAAAAGTGGACACAATGCAGAAACTTGTTTTGAGATCCATGGGTATCCGGAATGGTGGGGAGATAGACCCCGAGTTGATAAAAAGGGTGGTAGTAATGATAAAGGACCATCACCTGGACGAGGAAGGGGCAAAGGAGGTCGCGGTTTCACTCGAGCTAATACTGTCCAAGCAGGAGGCATTGGCACCAACAATGGAGTGAATGATACTAATGTTATCCCGCTTCCAGGTTTAAACTCAAAACAATGGGAAACACTACTCCAAATGTTGAAGAACCAATCAGGTTCTATCGAAAAAATGAATGGTAAGTATTTTTGGATTATTGATTCAGGAGCATCACACCATATGACAGGTATGATAAGAGACCTCTCCAACTTAAAGGAGATAGTCCAATGGCCTGTCGAGCTACCTGATGGCAATATTGCTATGGCTGAAAAAGAAGGAGATGTTTGTTTCGACAATGGTTTTGTTTTAAAAAATGTTTTATATGTACCTGGATTAACTTGCAATTTGCTTTCTGTCCCACAACTGTTAGATGAAGGAAATTGTATCTTTCAGTTTGCACCTAACATATGTGTTATACAGGATCTCACTTCGAGGACAGTGATTGGTGCGGGTGAAAGAAGGGATGGAGGACTTTTTTACTTCAGAGAGATGCCACCGACAAGAGCTTTCAAGACAACAACCATTCCTTTTAATCTTTGGCACAAACGGTTAGGTCATCCCTCGCTAGAAGTATTGAAGCTTATTCCTCATGTAAACTTTAATAATAAAGATAAAGAGTTATGTCAAAGTTGTGATGTGTGTCATCGTGCAAAACAATGTCGAGAAAAATTTCCAGTTAGTGATAATAAAGTTGCGTCTATATTTGAGCTTATTCATTGTGACTTGTGGGGGCCATATAAAACAGTCTCATCTTGCGGGGCATCATATTTCTTAACAATTGTTGATGATTTTTCTCGCTCTGTTTGGGTATATTTGCTTGTACACAAATCTGAAGTTTTCGAAACCATGAAAATGTTTTTAGCCATGGTTGAAAGACAATTTAACAAACATGTTAAAATTGTTCGAAGTGATAATGGAACCGAATTTACTTGTATGAAACGATTTTTTCTTGATGAAGGGATCATTTTCCAAACATCATGTGTGGGTACACCTCAACAAAATGGTCGAGTTGAACGAAAACATCGACATATCTTAAACGTTGCTCGTGCACTAAGATTCCAAAGTTCTCTTCCTATTGATTTTTGGGGTGAATGTATTTTAACGGCTGCCTATCTTATTAACCGTACTCCATCATCTATCTTGAATGGGAAAACTCCATACACTGTTCTTCACAATGTAGAACCATCATATACTCATGTGCGTACATTCGGTTGTTTGTGTTACGCACATACAAAAACAGGGGACAAGTTTGCGAGTCGTAGTCGAAAATGTGTTTTTGTCGGGTACCCGTATGGGCAAAAAGGGTGGAGGTTATTGACTTAGAGAAGCTAGAATTTTTGGTGTCACGTGATGTTGATTTTTTGGAAAATATATTTCCATATGATATTGAACCTATCATTCCTTCTGTTGATAATGTTGCATATGATGATACTGATGAGACACATGATGAGTACCCTTCCAAAGAAAGGAGGGGTAGTGTCACAGTACATGTAAATGAGGATACCACACTTCATGACAATCGAGATCAGATGGTGGGAAATGAAGGCATATTGGCATCATCACAGTCACAAAATATTGATACTAGTGAGCAAGTTCAAGAAGATGAGTTAGGGAGAGGACATCGTAAGAAAGAAGTATCGGTTCGCCTCCGTGATTATGTCACCAACACAATCCAGAAGATAAGTCCATCCCATTCTACACCGACCGCTCAATCTACGTCCTCAGGTACTCCATATCCTATAGCTCATTATGTAAATTGTGAAAAATTTTCTTCATGTCATCGAACTTTTCTCAAGGCTATAACAACAGAAAGGGAACCAATGACTTATTCTGAAGCTGTTAAAGACAAACGATGGCAATCTACCATGGATAGTGAACTCGAAGCTTTGGAACAAAACAAGACTTGGACGATTGAAAAACTTCCATCCAACAAGAAAGCTCTTGGGTGCAAGTGGGTGTACAAAATAAAGTACAAATCAGATGGGACTGTTGAAAGATTCAAAGCACGACTCGTGATTCTCGGTAATCATCAAGTGGCCGGAGTTGATTATAGTGAAACCTTCGCACCAGTCGCGAAAATGGTCACTGTACGAGTGTTCTTAGCAATTGCGGCAGCTAAGAAATGGGAACTTCATCAGATGGACGTGCACAATGCGTTCTTACATGGAGATCTTGAAGAAGAAGTATATATGAAATTACCCCTTGGTTTGCATAAGGGTCAACCTGGAGAAGCATGCAAACTTCATAAGTCATTGTATGGACTTCGACAAGCCCCGCGTTGTTGGTTTTCGAAGTTGTCATCGGCACTAAAAAGTTATGGCTTCGTTCAATCATACTCAGATTATTCTCTTTTACTCTACAACAACAAGGGGTTCAACTTAACGTCCTCGTGTATGTTGATGATTTGATTGTATCTGGAAATGATCATGAAGCTATTACACAGTTCAAAACTTATCTAAGTAAGTGTTTTCACATGAAGGATTTAGGTAATCTAAAATATTTCCTTGGTATAGAAGTGGCTCGTGCCACAGATGGGATATTTTTGTGTCAACGAAAATATGCTCTCGACATTATTTCTGAAGTTGGGCTACTTGGGGCTAAACCAACAAAGATCCCAATGGAGCAAAGTCATCGCTTGGGATTGGCTCAAGGACGTTTATTCGAAGATCCCGAACAATACCGAAGGTTAGTGGGTCGTCTCATATACTTATGCTTTACAAGACCAGATCTTGCATATAGTGTGCACATACCCATGCCTGCAGTATACAATGTTTCTTTGACATTCTCTTACACCATAATGCTAGGAATTTGGATATCAAATATTTTGACGTTATGATTTTATTTATATTCTAGTTGATTTTCGTATAGACTAGTTTTGGAAAAAGGAGGTTGTTGGGGCATGTCTTTTGTAGGTGTTCTCGACTTAATTTTATATTTAAAGAGAAGCATATAATATGATTAGAATCTCTATGGAATGCCTAGTTAAATTATTTTTATTAGTGAACTCAATTAGCATAATTTTTATAAATAGAACAATTAGATTTGTAGACCCCATATAGCGAACTTATATAATTTGATAACTTAACCTCTCGTTGACTTTGTTATACAAAATTTCAACTACAATCAATACTCTTGTGCAGCTATAAAGAAACTTAAATTTACTTAATGAATGATGTTTATTACTTACTTTATATACTCTTGTGTAGAAAATAAGAGTATTAGCAATATTAGCACTTACCAGAGCTGTTAGTAATAACAGTAGTTGTTTCTTTTATAAAAGTGCCCGAAAACGTAGTTGTATATGTAATTATAAAGTATAAAATGACGAAAAAGCTACTCTAACGCTAACTTCTTCTACTAAATTCTTTTCTTTTTCAAGTAGCATTTGAAAAGTAACACTTAAAAAAGATAGATGTTTTTTGCAAAACAAGCTTTAAAGGAAACACAAAACACTAACCGTTAACCTTGTTAAAGCTTCTTGTCAAATGTACCGTTCACCTCAATTAATCAAGTTTCTTGTATTTTGGCTAACTAAAATAGTACGTGGTATCTTTTATTTATGTATATATAAAACACATTAGTTAAAAACAACAATCATAAACTACAAATGAGCTTCTAACGCACACCCGCTATACAATACAATATACGAGTTGCATCAATGAAGCATATAACCAATTTGACTAGACAACTTTGTCCAACTCATATAAACTTAATACTATAAAAAATGTAGTTGGTAACAACTGCAAATTTACTTGGTCTATTGTCCAATGGTGCATGCCAAGTACAAAAAGTGTTTGACTTTCCTCTCACATGTTTTTAAAGTCTAGGCTTTCGATAAGAGTTGGATTGGGACATAACACCGAAAATCACTTTTGTAAGAATTGGTAAATTCATCGTAAGACAACTAGACAAGTAGTACGAGAACAAATCAAATTGACGGCTAATTACTCGATTTAATAGCATATTGAAGTAATATTATTTAGGAAATTTGTATTTTTGTGACCGACGATGTCACTTATTTTCAACTTTATTTAACTTTATGCAATATTACTGAATCTGTGACTCAAATACGCGAACTGACGAAATTGCCATTAAAAAAGGACACTTTTTTTTTTCATACAAATAATACTATTAACGTCTTTTAATCTCATGTGTGTGTGTATAATTACAAAGCTTTTCATCAACAAAGTACACCAGTAAACGTATTTTTTATGCTCTTCAAGTTGATATTGTAAAATTCGCAATGCATCCCTCATTCCTCCCTCAATCTCTCTTCATCATCAATTCTCCATCCATCCATTAACCTATTAACCTGCAACTTTACCTCCTTTCTTCTTTCATATGTTTGCAAAATGTTATCACTCTTTACCAACTTTTTCTTCCCATCTATTAATCTTTTCGCATGATTTGCTTTTATAATCCAAAAAATTTTAAGATCTTCGTAAAACAAATGAGTTTTACTTGATAAAAATAAATAGTGGCAAGTTATATTTGTGAGTTGTATGATATCTCTGCAAAGTATGCAAATCTTCACATTATGTGAGATAAAGATAACATTGACATTTAGAAATACAATTATAGATTGAGCAATAAGCCTCACATTAATTAATGTGAGTTTAGTTAAAAATATGTGTAATTTTGGGTAACAGAAATGCAAATTTCCCTATTATTTCTATAATTTTAAAAGATATTTTGTGTATTCCTAGCTAACTATGTATGTATTAATATATTTTGATATTTAAATATGTATATGTATGTAAGAACTTTTGTTTATATTTAAATAAATCACCGACTATATTCATGCATGCCACGACTTTTTCTTCTTACTTTAGCGAAAAAATATATACATTTCCCTAATCCTCACTATTTCATAAAAATATAAATAGGACTTATATAATTATAAAATATGTTAACGCGGACGACAACAAGCAGCTCGTCTCATATAATTAGCATTTTTTTAGGTACAAAAAAGATTTTTTGAGAAATATGAAATTTTTTTTGTGCAAGTTGACTATTTTACCAAATGATGTTTACGTAAAATATAAAATATAGATCTGTTAATTAACTTGTTTTTATTATTACTATATTATAGTTGCAATATTAGTTAGTTTTGTCCAAAAATTTCTGTGTATTTTTTGTTCCAAATTGATTTCAGTAGGTTGTCTAGCTGCTATATTTTCTTAATCTAAAAGTATATTTAGATCAGTAAATAATTAATAATACATGTTACAACCAAACGACAGAGAAACAACTATAACTTCAATTTTTTTTTTAATTTTATTTATTATTATTATTATTATTATTATTATTATTATTATTATTATTATTATTATTATTATTATTATTATTATTATTATTATTATTATTATTATTATTATTATTATTATTATTATAACATCGTAGTTGAAGATCATGATTCAATATTAACCATTATCCTAAACGATGCATGACAACATGGAGCATCTATGATAGTGATACATATAAAAGAAAAGAAATACAAAGTCTGAGACCTACTGATTAACCAACTCTTCGACTTTGTCTTCATAATTCACCTCAAAAACTCATTGGTGGAATCATTCAAATCCATAGCCTAAAAAACTAGAAGAATACGTGATATCGTGTGTCTTTCCTTTCTAATCATTAAATATAAAAAACAAAATGAAAAGCTATTATGAACCTGTTTCATGCATTAAACAAATATAGATGACTAGTATAAATAGACTCCCATTCTTACCATTCTAGCAAACAAATTCAATACTCTCTCAAAGGTTTTAAAGTAGAACTAAGAAGACAAGACGCTGCCTTCGCATGGGAAGCCTTGGGGTGTTGAGGCATTGGCCTCAACTTGTATATGCTTTGGCTTTCTTATTGATTGCCAATGTTGTTGCTGAAGAATCTTATAAACATGATTCACCATCGCCATATGGTGATTGGAAATTGCCTCCTCCAGTGAAAAATGCATGGTCATATCCACCATATCTTTATAAATCTCCGCCACCTCCATATCGCTACACATCCCCACCACCACCATCACCATCTACTCCACCTCCATATGTGTACAAGTCTCCACCGCCACCATCACCATATCCACCACCTCCTTACGTCTACAAGTCTCCTCCTCCTCCTCCTCCATCAGCCTCCTCACCACCTCCATATATATACAAGTCTCCTCCTCCACCATCACCATCCCCACCACCCCCATACATCTACAAGTCTCCTCCCCCACCATCACCATCCCCACCCCCTCCATATATTTACAAGTCCCCACCTCCACCATCACCATCTCCACCTCCTCCGTCTACGTGTACAACACGTCTCCTCCCCCACCATCACCATCCCCGCCACCTCCGATACGTGTACAAGTCTCTCCCCCCACCTCACCATCATCCACCTCCCCCATACGTGTACAAGCTTCCTCCCCCACCATCACCATCACCCTGCCACCTCCATAGTATCTACAAGTCTCCTCCCCCCACCCATCCGCTATCCCCGCCACCTCCATATGTTTACCAAGTCTCCTCCCCCACCATCACCATCCCCGCCTCCCTTCATACATTTACAAGTCTCCACCTCCACCATCACCATTCCTGTCTCCTCCATATGTTTACAATCCCCACCCTCCACCATCCCCATCTCCACCACCTCCATATGTTTACAAGTCTCCTCCCCCACCATCCCCATCTCCGCCACCTCCTTATATTTTCAAGTCCCCACCCCCGCCATCACCATCTCCACCTCCTCCATACGTTTATAAGTCACCTCCCCCACCATCGCCATCCCCACCACCTCCGTATGTTTACAAATCACCTCCTCCACCATCACCTTCACCTCCACATCCATATGTCTATAAATCACCGCCTCCACCATCCAAGTCCCCTTATCCACCCACTTACTACTATAGTTCTCCACCACCGCCGGTCTACAACTAAATGAGTCATAACTTTAACATTTCCAAATGATATAAGTATACATTATTTTCTCACCGCCGGTCTACAACTAAATGAGTCATAACTTTAACTATATGATTTCATTCTTACATAAATGTATTCGTGAATTAATAATGTCTTATTGTGTTATGAACTTGCTATATTTGTATTGTAAACACCATGTAAACTGTTGTTAAATTTAATCAATGCATAAAAATACTTCTTCCATGATCTTTTTGTTAAGTTTTAATCAATGCACATAAATACTTCATCGATGATTTAAATTGGCACAAATGATATATTTTATCTCACTACAAGAAAATAGTCATTTAGCGGCAAGATGTTCAAAGTCGCAATATAGTGATGCGTGTAGCGACACAATTAGCAACATGGATGTTTTAATGCCGCAAACTGAGTCGCCATGATAACTTTGTCGCTATCTGAGTCGTTAAATTGCAACTTCATAAAGATATGTCGGTAACGATGTCGCTAGAATTTGTGCATCCACAATAAGTTCCTAATTATGTCGTTAAATTTAAAACATATAAGCAACTTGGTAACCATGTAATATTCTTGATTTATATTTGGGTAAAATGCAAAAATGATCCCTAAAGTATCACGAAATCGCAAAAATGGGACCGAGTCATAAAGGCACGCAAAAAAGCCACTAACGTTACCCAAATGTGCAAAAAAGCCACCAAGAGCGTTTTTTTTTTGCTAACTTCCGTTAGTTTTTCCGTTAGTCAAGGGTATTATCGCATGAAATGACTAATATACCCCTTTAACTTCAGATACAACTCTCATTGTTGCCGCCAACTCTTTACCAAATTAACCTGAACACCTATTCAGATACTATTCTAATTAACGTATAGTTTCAGTTAGATTACATCGATCATCCGTGCCTTTGAACGATACGGTAAGAAGACAATGCATTTTCCTATTTACTTGAACAATGTATTTTTTTTAAGGTGTATTTGTTGTTAATGTTATGAACTTACAATTGTAGGTGGTCATCTGGGAAATGTGACAGTAGTAGAGGTGGATAATGAAACAGAAGAAAAGAGTGGAAGGAGTGATTCAGAGGATTTGGATTATAATACAAATGATGATGAAGTGATTGATGATGATGATGAGCTAATTGAAGATGTTCCCGTAAGTAAGTATGATTTGCTATGCAAAAAAGACTGTGAACATCAATCAGGTATACCTGTTTATACGAAACATTATGCACTGCTTAGAGAGTATGCCTAAGAGTTGGGTAATCAAAATATAGGCACTACTGTTAGGATTGATGTACAGCTAGAATTAAATCCAAAGAGTTCAACAAGAACTTTTAAAAGGGTGTATATGTGTTTGGGAGCTCTGAAACAAGGTTTCAAAGCTTGTGCCAGAGAATTCTTAGGATTAGATGGATTCTCCATGTCAGGTCCTTTTCCAGGACAATTACTAACAGCAGTTGGGATTGATGCAAACAATGGGATTTATCCAGTAGCATATGTTGTAGTTGATGCACTAAATAAGGCAACTTGGTGTTGGTTTTTGAAACTACTAGGAGAGGATCTTGGTATAGAAACCAACTGCAAGTTCACTTTCATTTCTGATAGGCAAAAGGTGCACATTTCTCTTGTATAATTAATCATGTGTTCTATGCACAATGAGAACATGTAAAGTTTTAACACCATCCATAACCTTACCTGTTCACAGAGATTGATACAAGCCGTTGCTAGTGTGTTTTCAAATGCTGAACACAGGTTTTGTGTTAAGCATATTCATGAGGAAATGAAGTCACATTTAAAAGGAGGTGTTTACAAGGACATGCTTTGGAAGGCTGCAAGAGCCACAACTGTTGTTGAATTCAACAAAGAGATGGATCATCTCAAGAATAACAATGCTGCAGCTTATGATTGGTTGCTAAAGATTCCAGCTGAACAATGGAGCATATCACATTTTTCAGGTAATTCATTAAGTGGCACTGGACAAAAGCATACTGATAATTGATCATATAGTAATATATAATGTGTGATTTATTTAACAGGCAAAGCCCTATGTGGACTACTCTTAAACAACATATGTGAGGTGTTTAATAGCCAGCTAAATGATGTCAGAGATAGAACCATCATCACAATATCAGGGAGTACTTGATGAAGAGGATTGTGGTAGTTCAACAAATAATAGAAAAAGAGTGTTGGACAACTTACTCCTACTGTGCAAGCCATGTTTGATGCAATAAAAAAAGAAGCTACTGATTACGTTGTTGAATGGATTGAAGCTTCTTTATATAAAGTATCTGTGCCTAACGAGGATCATTGTGTTGTTAACATGGATAGGAAGGAGTGTGATTGTAGGAAGTGGGAGCTGACTGGAATACCATGTAAACATGTTGTGGCTGCAATAAACTACATGAATGAGGATAGAAGAGGAGTTGGTATACCTGAAGAGTGGGTTCATGCTGCTTACAGACTAGAAACATGGGCGCGTATGTACTCATTCAAGATCAATGGCTGTTCTAGCCGAAGATACTGGCCAAGAATTGACTCTACAACAGTAATAATACCACCCATTCACAGACCTCATGTTGACAGGCCAACTAAAAAGAAGAAGTCAGATGATGAGCATACAACTCCAAGTTCTGCATGTGTTAGCCACTGATCTTTGAACAATATGTTTCACTTTACTGTCTTTTGGATTCTATGTTTGTACTATATATTTAACTTTATTGTCTTTTGAACAGTGTTATATATATGTCTTTTTTTATTCATGTTATATGTCTGTCTTTGTCTATTTATGTTATATGTATTGAGGAGTTGGGATGAAACTGTTAAAATGGATCAATGGATAACTTAGTCATTCCTTAGAAAGAGTATTTTATGTAGGTTAGCGTGGGTTACTTTTGTAAAATTATGGTTATGGTTTAATGAATGAAATGAATCTTATGTGTTCAAATATGGTTTATTAACTTCTTAATGTACCAATTGCATTTTAACTTTCTAAAGTCAACCTGCAAATGTTAAATGGGAGTGATGTATACACTCATGCCAAACAGCCCCTATGATAACGCGGGATTGCGACCACGCAACAGGTTTTACCTCTCAAGGAATCTTGAGAAGCTTGCAATCCCACCAGGCAGTGTACCTGACCGATGTAGTATAGTGTAGTGGTAAGTACGGGGGATTGATCGTTCTCTCACAGGGAATAGTGTTCGTTAGGTATGAAAAACTACTCTAATAGGTCTAAGGATGAGGGATGATTATTTTTGTATTTTTATAATTTTATGAAAGCAAGTAAAATCTCGGGTATGAAGAAGTGGGCGGAATTAGTTGCTAGCCAACTAACCAAAAAACTACTATTGCAAATAAAATAAAATAACAAGGAAATAAAAGGTTGTGAAACTTATATGGAGACAAGTGTGTTTACTTAGATTTCCTTACTCCCTAACTATCTTTTACCGGTTAATTAGTGTGTATAATTGCGTGGATGGCGGGTGTATTCCTTAATACTATTCGTGGGGTGGCGTACGTACTTCCCCAACTCTATAAGCTCCTACTTCACTCCTATGTCGAGCCTGCTAGAAGATCCTAACATGGGATCATTAGAATTCGCTCATGCATTAAATACAACCATAAAAACCTAGTACCCATTGCTTCATGTTTCTTAAGACGTTCAAGCAAGTTACCGTATAGGAGGTTAGCCAGTTTTCTTAAGCCTAACATCGATAAACAATCATCCAATACAAGTAATAACACACCAACAACGAATAATCAATAGTTAGGTTTCATTAGATCTAAGCAAACACAAGATAAACCTAGCCTAGCATGTTAATTGAAAGACAAGCATAAGATATAATTAACCAACACATAGACATATTGATTAATTTGAATGGAGACTTATCTTTAATTGAACATGGAAGGATCAAGGGTGAAAAACCCTTGAAAAAGCTGTCAAAATCGTCTAGGGTTTTGTTCCCAAAAGTTGCACACTAATGAATGAAAAATAGAAAAGTATATATAGAAAATACACTCTGACGGCGTCAGCTTATACGCTCTGACGCTGTCAGCTCGCCACCATTAGGGTTCTCGGATGGCCTAGATCTACTTCTGACGCCGTCACTTGTAAACTTGCTCGGGGTCGTCACTCTTTAACATTACACCTGACGGCCTAGGAATATTAACACCTGACGCCGTCAGGTGTAAACATCTCATTTTCTTCTTAGGGCGTCACGTATAGTCAGAATCCACTCCTTTTTCTTGGTTGGCTGACGGCGTCACCTTGTGACCCTGACGCCGTCAGGAAGGATTTCCAGCATTCTTTTGAGACTTTTTCGTTTTCTTCACTTTATGCTCCAAAAACGCCTAAAATGATGTGTTTTCCAGAAATCTTCTCAAAAGTACCTAAAATGACAAAAGGAACGATTTAAGGCAATATTTGATCATATTAACACGAATTAGGGCTTAAATGACCCCCTAAAATGGGTACACTTTTCACCTCATCAAATACCCTTACACTTGAGATTTGCTTGTCCTCAAGCAAATAGGCTTTTATTCCAATCAAAATATGAGTTAGGGGTCATTTAACACTAACATAAAAGTAATTATAACAAATAGTTATTCGACCCTAATCATAATAAGCACGGAGATCATACACTAGCACCTCACAAATAGTGTTTGGATACTCTCATCTCTCGGGTGTTATAAACCTATATAACTACATTGGAAATGGAATAAAATCACTCACTACCTGTCATAGCAAATAGATTACCATAGGCTTGGGGAAGGATCAATTACTCCTCCACTAGGCATAAGCACCTAAGATAAACTATCAAAGAAGGCTTTCCAAAGGGTTATAATGTAAGGTGTAGGGATATGATAAACACGGTCTGGTTGGAATAAAGGGTATTTTACTAGTGGCAAGTTAATTATCATGATCAAATATACATATACTATACAATGTTTCTAAGCCAAGACTCGACTCAACTTAAGCTAAAAATGAAATAACAAAAACATAAACAAACATAAAAAGAAACGGGATGGTAGTCCGTATGTTTTTTCTACTTCTCTTTTTCTCATTTTTTTGTATTTTTCTTGATTTTTTGCGATTTTTTTTTGCATACACTCTTGCCCTAACATCCAAAATAATACATCATAGGGGCCTCGGTTCTCCCCTTACACTTGAACTTTTACATACTTTACAAATAACTAATCTAATGACTCGAATTAAGATAATCGAAAAACTTGGAGTACTTTTTAAAATATTTAGCACATATGGGAGTAATAACGTTGTTCTTCCTCATTACTCCATTAAACTAGTACTTTACCCATGAGTCCCAATCGTCCCAAAACAATATGTACAAGATATGACTCGACTTAGCAACCATGTAATCAATTAGATAATTAACAAAGGGTTTAACACAAATGTTGTCACAACAATGCAATGAAGATGAGTGCATACAAGGTAGGCTAAGGCGATTTGGGTGTACATTTAAGTGGGGTGTAACAAATTCTCATTTTGAGTAAGATGCTCAAAGGTCGAAACGAAAAGATAGGCTCTGAGGGGTGTACTAGGGGTATCGTGTACCAAAAATGGGTACAACGCAAAGGGTGTGGGAGAATTACTTGACCAATGTAGCCAACGTAATTATAACAAAAACACGAGTGTAAAACAAAGGGTTAATCCTAATGCCTCTTATCATGTAGTAGATCTAACTACACGAATGTAGTCTCACTTGTGGATTTGAGATGGTCCTAACGCAAGTTCTAGAATCTAAGTGCTACCGGTACACACATCATAGCATAAATGCTTTTCCTACCAATTCTAGGGGCGAACCTCACATATTTGGGGTGGAATTTTTTTTTAGTGGTACGGTTTTTGTGCTAGTCATATAATTTCCTATCCATGAGACGCTTATTAGGACTAAAGTTTCACTGCTAAATGTTGTAAAAAATTTTAAATTGGCGCTAAAATTGCCCTAACAAATATTTCTCTCGGTTTTATTACAAATTTACTATAAAACAAACACAAATCAAGCGGAATTGCATTCTCTAAGGTGTCTTCATTTACCCCCCCCCTTACACTTAAACCGAACATTGTCCCCAATGTTCACATAAAAGATGTAAAAGTAATGAAAATGAAAGAATGAAACAAATACTCCCCTGATTCGTTTGGTGTGGATAGTGAGGTAACATGGTTAGATCTTTTTCCAAGAAAGATGAACGATCAAAGCTTCCCTTCCAAAATATAAATCATCTCCTTGTCCAAAATAACCTGTTAACCTGAAAAACAATAAAGGCGAACCTCGCGTAAAATCGGCGGTATAATCTATAATAGGATATAATACTTGTGGAATGAATGTTTTTGCAGAATTCCTGGAGATTATAAGTTAGAGAGTTAACAAAACTTTTTATGATTCCGGAAGAAAAATAAAACTTTCAAAAATTTCAAAAAATTACTGCCTGACGCCGTCAAGTTGTAAGGCCTGACGCCGTCAGAAATGATCTGACAGAATTCTCATGCTAAGTTTCCAGAAAATTTCTGGAAAAACTATACCTTACTTTCTGGAATTCCTGCAGAAACATCATTATGACTCGATACAAGCATTTGACTCAAACAAGTACTAATATGCATGTTAATTTACATTGTTATGATTCATGTTCATTCTTTCTTATAAACCGATTTAGAATTCCCTTACACTTATCTTTTGCAAAATACCTTTATATGTAGTTAAGACGAAGTTAAAAACAAAATAAAGCATTTTCACAAGTTAGTTTTTTTGAAGCATGAATCAATAACAAGAAAAATAACCTACATACGGAAACAAATAAAATCAAACAAACAAATAAACACTCAAAACAAATAAAGCTTGGGTTGCCTCCCAAGAAGCGCTTTTCTTTATTAACGAGTCTTGTAGCTAGACTCAAAGTCACCCTATCCTACGTAGGTGAGTTCCGCATCGAGGACATCCTTAGGGTTGATTTTGGTTAGAAGTGTCCTATTGGTGCGTTTTGTGAAATATGACCTCTCAAACTTCTCTCCATCCGGATCATATAGAGTCATCTTAATGTGCCATGATCCATCTTCTTCCTTAGGTGGCTTTTCCCAATTCCACTTATGTTTATCGCCTTCGCTTTTCCACTTATTCATGGCTAGGTTAATTGGCAAGACTCCTAGGAAGTCGGTCATCTTTCTAAAAACTAGGGGATCTTCAAAGGGATCTAACTCGGTGTCCCTATCTAAAAGTTGTTCTACCATTTGTGTTCGGTTTACAAATTCCTCTTCTAGGTAGAGTGGGCGTTGGGGTCCTATGGAGTCTTTTTCTAACCATGGTCCGTATCTAGAGGGCCTCCTATTAACATCGGCTGACATAGGCATGTTTCTTAACATCATATACCGACCAAGTTTCTCCTTCTCCTACCGCTATTTTGGATCCCTTACAATCAATCATAGCACTAGTGGTGGCTAGAAATCATCTTCCTATCAACAAGGGGCATGTAGGGTCGCTAATCATGTCGAGGACGTGGAAATCGGCTAAAATTGTCAATTTCCCTATGTGAACTACCACGTCCTTTACTACTCCTACCGGGTATGCTACACTTCCATCCGCTAATCCTATTATCACCTCGGTTTCTTCTAGCTTTCCTAGTTTGAGAGTGGTGTAGAGAGGAAGTGGAAGTAAGTTAAGGCTTGAGCCAAGATCGGCTAATGTGTCATAAGCCTCCGAATTGCCGATCTTGCACGGTAGGACAAATAAGCCCGGGTCGTCTAATTTCTTAGGTAGCTTGTTCCGAACGAAGGCGGTCCCCTTGTCTCCTAACTTGAGCTTCTTCTCATATCTTTCTAAGAGGGCGTTATAGTAGGGTGCTCGCTCTAACACATCAATAACCGGACGTTCAAGGTGGAGCTCCTTGAATTCTTCGTCAAGGTTTTGAGTGGGAGGTGTTTCAACTATGTTGTTGACCAATTTAGTGTTGGATATCTTATTCTCATGGTCTTTTTGAGGGACTTGCACTGGTACAAAAAGTTCTATCAGTCACGCCCAAAATGCGTGACGATAGGCATATAGTCACACACGTTTTTTTCGTCGTGTGTCACCAAAAGTCCCGCCACCGTAGGTGGCATATGGTGACGTTGTTGAGTTCGTAGCCTTTTCCATCGAAAAAGAGTGACCAAAACCCCGAATATGTGTGACAAATTAGGCACAAGTTTTGTTGGATTAGTCATTATCCGTGACCGTAAATACCTTATAGTCACACGAATATTTTTTGAGAGTAACTATTGTTTGTCCTTTGGCCACATAAATATATAACATATGTGACATTTAAGATGAGTCTTTCTAGTAAACGTTTGTGTGACTATTTCCATCCATTTTGCCCATAATATACAATAAGTGTGACGTTTGTGATTGATTTAGT